>JABUQX010074496.1:0-38891 GCA_015478945.1 Trachelipus rathkii | reverse complement strand
TCGAGCACCTGCCGTGTAATACCTATAGAAAAAGAGATAGGGCCCGACGTCACGACGCAGAGTAAGAGGGTCATTGTATCTGCAAATTTATTGAATTATTAAATAGTTTTCTGCATTTAATTACAGTCATTAACAATTGTTATTAATTTTGTGATTAATTTTAAATAAATTTAAGTTTACTTATTTATCATTTTTATATAACTTAGCCTAGCCTAACCTTATCCAATATTCAAGCAGTTTTATATAATAATTATTCTTTTCTTAGCGCTATAGTTGTGATATGTAGATAAACTGATAGTAGTTGAAAATAATTGGTGATTCAAGTAGGTTACTTTACTGTTAGCCTAACCTTATTAAAAAAAAAAAAAAATATTATCTTAATTTTATAAATGTGCTAATTATCGCCCATGGCACTAAAGTTTCATTTACATATTTCCAAACAAATTTTAACTTGGTTTTTAAAGATATTATTAGTTTCTATTTTATAGCTTTAAGCAAATCACTTAAACCTTAGTTATGAATAAATTGTAGAGTACAAGAAGGCTCGCATAAAAGATTTATAAACGAATTTTAAAATATGTTCCATGAGTAGAATAGACTAGTGGGAAATGTGGAGAGCGCGATGATTTTATGTTTATCAAGCTAAGCCCTGTTTGTGATATTGCAATGCAGAGAATGGTGTCGTAGGAGGAAGGAAATTGCAAGACTGAGTGGAAACAATAAGTGAATAGATGAGTAAGCAAAATGAAGAGTGGAAGAGAGGGAAAGTATCAAGAAAAAAAGTGTATTCGGATGTCGAGGTGCGAAGGAACTCGGAGACGAGAGAACTTATATTAAGGAACAGAAAAATAGTGATTACACTAGGCGAGGGAGAAGATGAAGAGGAAAAGGTTAATAGTAGTTGAAAAATAGATCCCGCATACCTATGAATATAATAATAGAGTTGATAGAAATTAGAAATTGAGATAAATATACAACTGATGTATCTCTATACGTCAGTCATGCGTGTAGTGAGACTACAAAGATAAACAGTTCGAACTGTTTCCAGATGCGGAGGGATCAGAGTAGTCTCTTAAACAGAATTGTTAATGAGTTTCTTTAAAAATCTTTTACCTTTGTTTAATCTTATCGATATTGACGAACTATCTATAACTTAACTATTACCTACATGATTAGCAACTGTTTCAGAAGAGAGAGTTAAACAAAATACGATTGCAGAGAGATGTTATCCAGCGCGCAGAGAAGAGATATTGATATCGTGGAATATGTAGAAGATACAGAGAAAGAGAGAATATATCTAACAAAAGTTGATTCAAATTGATGTGCATGTAGTGTAACGAAGATAGACCATAGAACATAGAAGGGCAATTAAGAATTATCAGCAAATATAGGCGAGTCGAATTCAACGAATCTAATGCAGTCTAGTGAAGACGTGCATATATTCTGGAAATATTCTATTATCCGTGTTAGTGCACCCAGTCAGAATGGGGGAGTAGGCTTTAGTCGCGTTAATATGGAAAGGCTTAGGAAAATATATGATTTTTCACGGAAAATATTAGGTTTTGGATTGTGGAGAGACGATGGACAAAAGTGGGATTTTTCCCCAATTTGTTCTATCTGGAAAACGGATCATTTTCATGCAGATGAAGTCTTCACTAGAGTTTGAGACTGTTTACGCAAAAAACTAGGTAAGAGTGGGGTGAGGTGGGTCTAAAATCAGCGCGATGAGCGAAGAATAGCACATGGTATACTAATAAGCTGTAATATAAATAAAACTAGTGTTGTTACAGGTCCAAATAATGATGATAGCAATAATAACCAGCATTCCGAATATCCAAATGCTTTTACACAAATTTTCATAGCCTTAGAAATAAAAAAAGATAGCTATTAGTTTATATATATATATCTATTCAAACTGAGGCAATGGTAATGAAGAATTATATGAGCACTACCAACATCAGAGATATGAAAAGTAGCACGGATATTACTTTATTAAGAATTAGACCAGCTAGAGGAAAAGGAAAGGTGGCGATTCTGGCGCCCCTGTCAATGTAAAGCAAATCATAATCTATAATGACTACTTTAAAACTAATCAGGAAATACTGAATAGGTTATGGTAGATATCCTTTAGATTAATAAACCATATATAGAACTAAGGCGACATATTTATACTACCTCTCGTCCAGAAGTCAAGAACAATCTAAATCGGAATGTGAAAGAAATTGAGACAGAGCGCATGCCACTAGTTAAAGAACAAGGTATAGCATAATGGTAATTTTAATTTCCTGGCCATTCAAATACTACCTCCTGTCTAATACGACCTATATAGATCAGATTCAAAATAGAAACTAGTTGATACTAGATAACATTTTCGAGCACTAAGATATGGTCGCATGAACCCACAAACACGATGCACTATAGACTGTAATATTAAAACTAACGATAAAGTAGGTGATAAGATTAGAGTTGAGTTCGCGAGAAGAGTATATGTGACGCACTTAGACCAAGCTAAATAATTAGATTAATATGAATGTGATATCTCGGCCCAAATTGCAAGCTAATAAGGAAACAAATCCTAAAATTTCGAAATGGGAATCGAATATATTCGTAAGACATGCTTCAGTATATGACTGGAAAGAGATTAAAGACCAAAACCAGCTGTATCATCAGTATGAGGACATTATAAAGCAGTTTTAGGAATCGCGAGAGTATTTCAGATCAAAGTAATTTAAAAATAAACCCAATATGAGAGTGAGCTGAAGAGATATAACCTGTTGGGATGCCAGAATAAGAGATAAAATCAGATAAAAAGCAATAATAGTTTGAAAAGATTAAAAATTAAAAGGACCCGGTAGAATCAGAAAAATTATTGGAGAGACAAAATATAGAAAACTAACACGAAAAAACTTCAATAGAAGAGGCACAAGAGAGAGGCAGAAATTAATTTAGCAAGGAATATAATAAGGACCTGAAGAAGCTTTTTAGCTTTTATTAAATTTAAAAGTGAGAATTTACAATGGTCCAATTAAAATCTGATGAAAATTTAGTAGTTTCAGATAAGGAAGTTGGCAAACATTTCAATGCTTATTTTTGCTTCAGTAGTTTACGAGGAAAGATTAGATAGAATGTATTATAGGAGCGCGTAGAAGCTCGTAGATTAGCTCTTCATATTGTATGCATCGTAACAAATAATCTTACAGAACTTTGAATTGACATAAAAGATAATGAAGTCTCTACATTAGATTATATGCGATTCCGAAGTAAAGCTGCAGGCCCCTGATGTATACATTGGGTGAGAATTTAAAGAGGTATATCCCAGCATACAAAGAACACTGTATTGAATTTAAGCAATCTATACAGTTTCGGATATGAATGTGTAGCTCAGTATGAGCTAGGAAAAAGCGGCTATTGTCTGTTGCGACTAATTTCATAACTAGAAGTACGTAAGGAAGGACTTGCTGGCTATATTCATATGGCCATCAGTAGCGTAACATCTCATAAAAAACTGCGAAAATTTTAGCTGAAAAGGGCAATATCAATATGAGAAGACTATGTAGAAGATAAAAGTATTGTTGCTCCCAGCACGGTTTCAAGAAAGGTTAACTTAGTGGACTAAAGAGAGAGCAGCCCAAACTCGCTAACTGCTGTTAAAAGAACGAGTAAGATCAGAGTGTCAGACACACCCTTTTATAGAATTTCTATGGAGATTCATACTGACTGCATTAGACCGAGGAAGATCCACTACTCGAAAGAGGTAATGAACATAGTTCAAGGAACTTAGCAAAGCTTCTTAGATAAGGATATCTCCAACAGTAATAGGCTGAGAAGAAGAGTATTGCAATGTAGGTATAAAGTATGAGAATGCGATTAATAAGAGTTAGTGGATTATATAAAGAAATAGCATGAGTAGGAATAGAACAAACAGGGTACAACTAACATGCAGTAAGTCACTCATTGGAATGATAGTGGAAGAATGGTTGTGTCACGCACAGGGTTCATGCATGGGGCCACTGTTGTCCTCATATACCCATAAAATCAAGATTTAGACAGGACTTAAATGCAAGGTGTTCTAAGTTTGCTATGATACCCAAAGTGACCACCATCAGTGAATAGTGAAGATGTATAAAGATACCTACAAGATATGAACTTGAGATAAAACTCTCCTGGGAAGGAGCCAGATAAGTATGCGAAACATGACTTTACAGATAAAAAGTCAGGCAAGGTTCTTCACCTAATTACTCAAATAAAAAGTTTTAACTACAGATAGACCATGCAAGGGATTGGCTTGAGTGCTGTGCGACCAGTAAAAAGATTTAGGCTGTCTTGTAAGCCTCACCACTTTGAAAACCCTAAACAGTGTTTGGAACAGAAGCAAGGAAGTATAAGTAAAAACTATATAATAGCATGTTAGCAATGATTGAGTACTGTGCACAAGTTTGAGTTCCTTATCTAAAAAAACTTTGTTTAAATAGAGGTAAATGAAAAAACAAGGATGATTCTGCGTTGAGGTAGAGCTATGAGGAGAGCTGAAGGAGTTAGGAATGTTTCTGTAGAAAGGCGATTTCTGAGAGGGACATGATACAAGTCTACAAGAAATTTACATCTATTGATTAATGGATGGGACCAATAAATTCTTCAAAGTAGAGCATGACTCGTTGACCATTCTCATAACAAGAAAATAAGAGAAGATTCTTCAGAGTTCCAAATAATAAAATCGGATGGAGAGTTTGTCTTTTGAATGGTTGACCACAGGAGTTGTTTGAGTGACTCATATGCAACATTTAAGAAAGGTTGGATAGGTATATGATGGTTGGGTATCATATAGTATAATTTAGACGAAGCAAATTAGGCGTGGTTTTAGTTATAAATAGTTAGTAATGTTAAGCTACTGCATGCGTGACCATAACGTAGTTATAATGCATGTAAATTATTATCATAATTCATTTTTTTTCAATGATTACAATTGGTGGATTTTAGTTACAGGAAATTGTGACAATCCTAGGGTGCTTTGTGATTGCATGAGAGCATGTTTGGTTAGTGGGTGACTGGGGACAGTCCGATAGCCCATGTGGCTTCTTACTGTCCCTATATTCTTATTAGCTCTATATGTCTTAAAGGGAGTTTATCTATAAATTTAAAATTTTCCCAATTTTGTTTTCACTCGAAAATATAAATCTAAATTCAAGCATTGATGATGTTGTTTTTAAAACCACGTCATTTTTACGTCGACTTTCGTAACTTATTTTCCCCAGAAAAGGCAACCTCCTATAAATACAAAATATCATTAGGAGCTGTTAATTTAGCTTGACAATTTGTCTTTAAATTTTGCGAAAGTAATTTTCGAAATTGAGTCAATTTATAAATTCTGGGAACCCATGCTTCAGAAATAATGTTTTCAGCAAATAACAAGTTCTTTGGAAAATTAACATAAGATTACGAAATTTTATCCCCTGTCAAAAAAGAGTTTTAATTAAAGTTGATTTTAAAAATATGAGGAATGAAAGGAATAAAAATTTTGTCTTGTAATCCTGTAAAGTATATTAGGCTATGATGGTGACTGATGGAATTGGAAGTGTGTAACAAAAGCGTTATGAGCAGGTATAGTTCCGAGATGGATGAGAGCAATAATGTACCCTTATATAAAGTAGGTGGGATAAGGTAAACTGTAGGTATTATAGGAGGAATTAGTTTATTGAGTGTAAAGAAGATATAGCTGGTATTGTTGCAAGAGTGCACGAGTGACGAAGGGACGATTGGCTGAAGAAACAAAGGGTGCGTTTATAACGGTAGAGATATGATGTGAACTCCAATCTTTACATGAAACAAATGATTGGGAAAGAGAAGGAGAAGAATTCTAATAGGTTTTATGGATTTGAACAGGCGTACGATAAGATTAATAGGAAGCTAATTATGGCAGGTGTTAGAGTAAATATATGTTGGTGTAACTTCTGAATTGAATCAAGTGGTATGTATGTTGATGATATGAAGCGTGCTGAAGGAAGAAATAGAGTCGAAAGTATTGGTTTAATATTATAGCAGAGTGAGGCAGGTTGTGTTATGTCTCCTTGGTTATTCGAATCTGATATGATGATCGGTTAGGAAGAATTAAGGTGGGAGTGACAGGGATGTGTTAGAATGATGGAGAATGGAAGAGAGGGAGGTTGGTTTTGTGTATGGGATGTGATTTGGTTTGGTGGCGAATCTGAAGAGAGTTGAGAGAATTGTAGAGAGATTTGGTGGGGTGTAAAAGGAGGGTCTGAAAGTAAACATAGATAAGAGAATGTTATGGTTGTGAGTAGGACAGTCCTCGTATGAAGTTATGTAGATGGTGAAACAGCTGGAACAAGGTTTTAAATATTTAAGATAAATTTGGATGAAAAAAGGGAATGGATGATGCAGAGTGTAGCAGGAAATTTGTGAATGGCAGAAGGCGGGTTGTGCAATTAAATCGGTGGTGGATGTAAGGGACTAAGCCTTGAGTGCTGCTAGGGTTTTACATGGAGGTATGTTGTTATTACCTGTGTTAATGTATAGTAGTGTACTATGGTCTGGAATAAGAGGTATTGATCTAAGTACAATGTGTTACAGATGGACAATCTTAGGGGTGTGTTAGGGCTGTCTGTGAGATAAGAAATGATAAAATTGAGAATGAACGTATTCTTAGAGAGTTGTGTGGTGTGAAGAAAAGGGGTAAAGAGAGAATAATGGAAAGTACGTTGTGATGGTTTGGTCATCTGGAAAGTTTGGATGATAGTGGGTTGGGTTAAAAACGGATGTATAGGGTGAGTGTGGTGAAATCGAACCCTGCTGGGAGACGAAGGGAAAAAGGGATTGAGATGAGTAAAGGAATGTTCTGGATGAGAGAGAAATGTTGAGTTGGCAGAGGCCGAGAACAAATGCATAATAGGTGAGTGCAGCGGTTTTGTGAGGGTATGGTTTGTGCTCACTGCCCAGAGGATGAACCCCACAGTGACGAGATGCCATAGTGAGGGTCCATCGAGGTGCCGTGAAAGCTCTAGGGTGGATTTTCTGACTTCGCACGAGTTCTCACAAAAAAAGTATAAAGGGGCGTAATGTGACCTTCTTTTCGGTTTACGTCATGCTATTCTACTACTTTTCTGTTTCCGGCTCATGTTTACGCACCTTACCCCCGGTCTTGGAGAGAGTGATGATGTGATGATGATATATATATAGTAATATATATATATAATATATATAATATATAATAATATATAATTATATATATATATATATACTTATATATAATATATTATTATAGATATATATATAATTATATTATATTTATATAATATATATATATATAGTATATAATGCAAGTTTTCATAAAGTACTTGCACTTGTACTTGTACTTGTACATGTACTTGTACTGTACTTGTACTGAACAATTCTAGAGTTACTTTACTTGACTGAACATTCTAGAGTACTGCGTACTTACTTGAGAATGTACTTGTACCCAAGGCCTGATATATTATAATATATATATATATATATATAAAATATATTATATAGATACTATATATACCATATATAGTAATATATATATAAATATATATAAATATATATAATCATATATATATATATATCACAGTGATTGAGCATCTATACTAAAAATTTGCTAATAGCATAACCGAAGACTACATCGATACACAAAAATCCCCACTTAGCGATTACCGATACACCGATACTTGCTTACCCTGCTTTATGGCGATAACCGATAACGAACATGTATCGCCGATACAGTATCTAAGATACTTAAAACTAGATGTTATAAAACTATACGTTATTATATACCGATATGAGACCCCTATATTTATATATGTAATAAATATATATATATATATATATAATACTATAAAAATATATACAGTAATAATATAACTATTATAATATATAATATACTACAAATATCTAATAATAAAATAATGATACTAATATATATCAAGCTCTACAATTGTAAGAAATATTGCATAGATACTAAAAAGATAGAAACCTGATTTTTTTATTCACTGAAATTCCTTTAAAAATATCAAACTGCTAAGCATTTTATCAGACAATATCCTTTTAGGAGAATGAAATATAAACCTACCAAACTGAAGACCCTTCTACTAGATGCTCGATTGATGGCTATGGGGTGGTATTTAAAAATATAAAAACTGCAAACACACAGAGAAAATGACTTAGAGAATTTTAGTAAAGACTCGTTTATTCTTGCCAAAGAAATTATATGAGAAAACCTCCATATCATCGAATCTACGCAGCCTTGTCAGTCGTGGTAAACCAGTTGAATATATATCATATCAAAAGTCATCGGCCTACTACTTTCAGAACACTGCTAATCATTCATGCCTATTTGCTAATCTTTGAGGGCTTTCTATAGAAACTTTTCACCAGACATATTCTTGGACTCCTTTCCGTCAATTCTTACATCATTGCAGTATAGTTTGTGGATGTCACTGTAGAAGCCGAATTTTGGGACTTACGGTTCCCGACAAAGTTGAAATGGAATGAGGAGCTAATATTGCTAGCTTTATTTCCATGGCATATATCCAGAGTGAGAAACTACCGAAACCTATTTGAACAAACACTCCCAAATCGGTAGAGTGCCTTGACAATACAAGGGCCTCATTATTAGAGACGATTAAATTTCTTTTTAATTCAACTGCTAGAAGAGTAGTTGGCAGAAAAGCTCATTGAATTTCAATACTAGTTCAAAAATTATATAATATATACATACTTATATATATATATATATATACTAATAAAAATACTATATATATATATATATATATATATATATATATATTATATATATACTAATACGTAGTATCCCTTTTATAAATATAGTGCTATAATATATATATATATATTATATATATATATTTAATATAAATATATAAAAATAATAACTAAAATACAATATACTATACCTAACTACTATATATAACTAATATATAAATATACTATATATATAATATATAATATAATACTATAATACTAAAATATATTAAAAATATATACTTATATATATAATATCCTTATATAATATATTTATATATAGTATATATATAATTTACAACTTACAACAAGCTCCAGAAAAGGTCAAAGACCCTGTCAAAGGCCAGAGCTCTTCTGCCATCTTCCTCTAATCCTCCGAAGACTCTCTCTTTCTTCTCCAGCATCGATAACATTCCATGTCTTTTCAATGAGTCCTCCACCTACTGTTCTCCACTCCCATCTCCTCATGCCCAACTCTCTCCTCTTGCATAACCTCTCCAGGAATCCACCACCATCTCAACTGCTGCAACCATCATAAGTTTAATAGAGCCTTCCACTCCAACCTCTCTTTATTTTAAGTTCTTTCTTTCTCCTCTAGTCTTTCCCACTAACACTTTTAAAACCTACATCTTTACCGACATTATCTACTATCCTCTCTTGTGTCGTACTTCCATGTTTCGCCCCATATAGTAGGAATCGTTTAACATGCTCAGACATACGAAAATCATCAACCTTTCACCTTGCCAATTGACTTCAATTGTAAGTATCTTTCAGAATAGTGGTACCCTCTCTTACAACCATTCCCCATATGAGCCCCATTCTACTTTGTTATCTCCTGTTACATCTTCCTATTCCTCTTCTCCCAAACGTTACTCCACTCGAGTAACTTTATTTCTCCACCAGCTAAGCCAGTCCCTTCCACATCTACTCTCAGCTCTCCCCTACAACCACAATGATCTCAGTCTTTTATGGTCCTAGTCAGACCGGCCTCTCTAAGCCTAGTAGCAAAACATGTTAACCACTCTCAGGCTATCTCCCTCTTCGCTCCAGCATGCAAGTCATCTGAGCATTGCGACAATACATCATGACTAAAGGCCCTATATATCCTGACTTGTCCATTCCTCAATATCACACATCCAGATATGGCCGACAACAAAGACTGGTGACAACACGCTTCCCTGTTTGACTCCAACGTTCACATCCAAATCATCCTTATTCTCAACAGGTTCTGTTCTTAACATTTACATTTAGTGTTAATTCTTTATAACAAACTCAACCAGGCCCCTCTCAACTTCTTAATCCACTATCATTCTCTCTCTAGCACTCATAGCCCTTCTAGGCACTGAATCAAAAGCTTTTCTTAGAACTATGGAAGCTACATATGCTCGTTTATTACATTCCCATACCTTTTCTAACGTAATTCTCAAGGCGAACAAGAGTTCCGTCTCTTGTCTTTCTATATCCGTGCTGCTCTTCTCCCAGTTACTGGCTCTAACTACCCCTCAGTGTTTTCTCTAGAGTCCTAATTCTCCTGACATTACCCACACCACCACCTGTTACAACTCCCCTGTATCTACGCCTCTTTCTTATGGCCTAAGTTCTGAAGGAGTCCACGCTCCTCTTTGTGGACTGCACACTTTTCCATCTTCCATGACTACCTCTGGACGACTGATTCCGAGAAGGTAGTCCCTCTCGTTCACATTGTGAACCATCCAACCCGCAAACGGTCGATGCCGGTCTCCACTGAACTGAGAGACCTTCGGTGAAAAGGCAGTTTAGAACGCTCTCCTTTGGAGAAAGACCCGATTCCTCTTCAGCTAATATATTCCTTACGATATAGAGCTGCTGACTTTCTGAAATCTCGCCTTCTGAACATCCCACTGCTTCGCTCACTACGTCATCCAAACGAGCCCGACATTCTCGGCGAGTTGAACTGATCACTACCGTACTTTCGCTAAAATGGAGCCCATACAACTGTACTCGAGCGAGTCATAATCATCTGATACTCTTATGAATATCTCGATTGACTCTATTAATTCTGACCCCTTCCTACTGAACGTTTGTGCTCTGTCTCGTCCGGAGGAGATGGAGGAGCGACCGAGGATCGCCCTTACAACGAATCTATCCTTCATCGATCGTTACCAATGAGAAAGGTCCGCTCTCCTTTATGGCAGTGACCAATACCCGATTATTGTTTCTACCCTCTGCCCCAGCTATTTACAGACACCGTATTCTGAATGGTGTTACGACCTCGCAGATTGGTCTTCATTTCGGCAGGCGACGACTCTGCCGTATATCCCCGCGAGTGACAATTTCCATCACCCGATGGGGCTTTTACCTACTTTGTGGATGTGACCCTCGCGGTGGCTGAAGCATGTATTCCTCGCACTTCGGGATATGGACGTTCTGCGACACCATCATGGTCTCCTGAATGTGCCCATACCAATCTTTGCCCAATATGATTTTCTTCAAGGCTGCAGCTGCTCATTTTTAATGTATCAACCTGAGAACCTGAAGGCAACATTTTCGAAACTATGCCTCCACCGTTACCCTTGGTGTATAGGACTGGCCGCAAGATATCTCGCAAACACCGTAGGGACCTACCTACAATCCTCAGTTACGGCCAGCATCCTTCCAATGTCATCACCTCCCAGGGAGTGGTAGGTGAACTAGGCTACCACTTTGCGACCTTCTCTAGTACATCCGGGAACCATTTCGCACGCTTCATTCTCAGGCTGACTCCCCAGATTTTACTTTATCACCAGGTGAAGACCCACCTAACAACCACCCGTTTATGCTAGCGGAATTCCGTGAGGCCCTTGGGATGTGTAAGGATGTGGCATCAGAACTGGAGGGCGTCTCTTATCAGATGATCCGTCAACTTCATCCATCTGCTTCGGCCTTCCTCCTGAGTCTTTATAATCGAATATGGGTGGAGGGTGTGTCTTCCCCACTTCATGGTCAACAGCATACATTGTTCCCTTCCTTAAGTACCTGGGTGTACCTATTGACTCAAGCCAGACAATACACAAACCATCGACGCGCCTGTGTGTAAATGCTGTACCTGCAGGTTAGTAGGAGTCCCAGTGAGAGTATGGCAGACTACAGTTAAGCGTTGTGCTTCTTGTTCTAGAAGATATTGACCGTTTAAACGCTATTTCTTTCTCTTCTCGTGCGACTCTCATACGTCCAGACGACTTCATCCTGCAACCCCCATATATGGCCAATGGGTTGACACGAAAACTCTCAATACAATGAAATGATTCTTATAGAGTCGTCTATATGTAGTCGTCCAAGTGTATCTCTCTCATTCTGGAGCATGAATCTCTCAACAACACCAGTCGTGAGACATTAAAGGTTTGCTCCCTCTGTTTCTGCAGGCCTCATGTCAAGCGAATCATTTTAAAGTTTGTTGCGGTACCACCTTGGCAGAGCATTTTGTTGGGGATGAGGGTGTTCCGCAGGGAATAGTTCTTACTGTTACTCTTTTTGTGCTCGAGTTTAATGACATTGTCACAAGTATACCTCATTCTGTTCGGTACTCTCTTCATGTGGACGACCTAGCATTATATATATCTTCGGAGCGAAGGTCTAGTACATTGAACGCCAGGTTCAGCTTGCAGTGGACAGAATCACAACATGGTGTGACGCGTGTGGCTTTCTGTCGAAAAAACAAGGGGTCGTGCTCTTCCGTCGAAGAGGTACACATAGAGGAAGAGTTGTGACTTCCCCAGAGCTAGTCCTCTATTGCTCGCCCATTCGGTCTGTGCCACAAGTTAAGTTCCTGGGCCTGATAATGGACAACCGTCTCATTTCTCTCCTCCATATTCTTGATCTCAAAGCACGCTGTTACCGTTCTTTGAACCTCCTGCGTCACCTCACTTGCACATTATGGGTGCGCAGACAACAGAATCCTGCTTTAACTCTTTACCGCACTTGTACTTTCTAAATTAGACTATGGTAGTGCTATTTATTGCCAAACCTACATATCTTATCTCCGTCTTCTGGACTTCATTCAGAATGATGGTCTCTGTATAGCGACTGGGGCTTTTCGGTATTCGCCGAAGGTAAGTCTTGAGGTGGATGCTGGTGTCATCCTCCTTTCTCAAGCAACTTATGTATTCCTTATACCTTCTTCAGATTCCTGCATATTCCGCTATGAGACCTCTTCTCGACATTCTGGCTTTTCGCCCCTGCTTACTGGTCTTTTGCATCAGTTGTGACATTTGACTATCTCTACATTCCCCTGCGAGTAGTCCTTCATTACACACATGACTTTAATTGTGAACTGTGGTTGTACTACCGCCACAGGCATGCCTATTATTCTCGATCTTATTAAAGTCCAGCAACCACCTGTCCCTGCTCAGAACCAACCTTTTATCACACCTTGAACATCATGCTGGATTGATTCCGGTGGTATACACTGACGGTTTTAAGAAAAAAGTCGGAGTAGAGTAGTGGCTGTTTCATGTTTCATGTCCGTAACCTTATCACAATCCTCTCCCCCCCCCCCACTTTACTCTTCAATGGCATTGAACATTGGTTCTGGCAATTTCTAAAATCATGACCCTCTGTAAGGATAAAACTATCTAATATACTACTCTTTCAACACTCTCACTCACTAGATATCGCATCTCATCTCTACTCTCTCCTGATCTGTTGCTCTGTTTATACAAACAATATACCCTGCTTCCGGGAGCATTCTATCTATCAGACGAAGAAGGTAGTCCTAGTTGTGTCGACTGATCTTCATTCCATGGTTAAATTTCCCTGGGAAATTTGAAACCACTGGCACCGAGAAACAGTGCTTGGTAGATGTAAATACTCACGGGGAGTATACACGTACCTTTTCTATCATTGCTGTGAAATAATGACAAAGATGACAATAGCTAACGGACCACAAGTTTCTCGCACAATGATCAAGATTGTATGGTACATGGGGAATGCGCGAGGAGTCTGGTGAGGAGGTTGATCACTCATGGGCGCTGGATACGAAAGTTTAAATCCTTTCTTTGCCGCTCTTAGTCGCACAGGAGGGTTTCCCACTAACTCTGAGCTGATACTTCGAGATACTCCTACAGTAATTCAATCAACTAACTCTCAACTACTCATGGTGAGAAAGGGACCTCCCGATCTTTGTTTTGCTGGCTTCCACCGCTTCCCATTCTGTTATTCATATTTCGTGGAGGAGTAATTGGTCAACATTCTGTGATCTGTAAGTAACGCACGGCTCAGACAATAGTACATGGCTCCTGAAGTAGCTAAGAGATTGCCGCTCCGAGTGAGAGTAGACTGCTCTAAAGAATCTTGTGCTTCATAAATGCCCATGGCTAATCTGTTCGTTCAACTCCACTCGTGACTCGCGATTTTTTAAGATACTCATTATTTCTCCTATGTGACATATGACAAAGACGTGTACCAGACTACTCAATTGAAGAATAAAAAATATCATTAGGTGACTCATCTCATATTGTTCTCAGAAGTATGGGACAGCGACTAGACACAAAAATTACGACATATTTATTTAATGATGAGTCTAGATTAATATGAAGCTGCTCTAGTTTGCATAAGTATATTTATTTGATTTCAAAATTCAATACTGATTTAATTAAATAGATATTTGTTGTTCTTCATATTATTAGATTATGAGTATCTTTGCTCAACATATACAGAGGTCGTCAGGTAGTATGAGTCTCAATACTAAATTGTTACAAGAGCCAACTACTCTCCATTTAATTTGAAGATGTCAAGGAATTGTATACAGCTATAATCTAATTGCAAAATATATCGCGTTATATGTAGTGCATAGTTTTTCTTTGTATGTTGTTTTCTATTATTGATTTAATAATCTCTATGATGAGTTATTAGTAGGTGTGATTAATATATTTTGTCATCCCCATAATTTATTATTTAATCTAATACTCATGTGTTATTTTAAATATTAGTACTTATCCTTCACGCTAGTTCACCAAATGATACTAGTGATTGTGTGTACTCTAATATTCACACGTTATTTGGTTTTTTTGAGTGTTTAAATGTTCAATTCTTACATTTCCCAGTTATATTCTTACAGTCCTATGTATTACAACTCTCTCTCCTCTCATTTAGATGTATCCAATATATTAAATGGCTGAGTAAGTGTCCTGTACTCCCTGAGCGGTGACAGGTGAGCTGATATATAAGAGGGATTTACTGTGTGTTCATCTCTTGTGCTCTGGGTGTATATGTGTGGATTCTTTAAATATCATTGACATGCTATAGAGATTAGAAGTAAGAATCAAGTATCTTTGATATTGTGTATTCTTATTTTTACACGTTATTTTTGCTAGCTTATCATATTAAAATTTAAATTAGGTTTTCCAGTCACAGACGGAGCGATGACCTACCTTATAACTTTTATATATCCCTGGCTAGGCTAAGCTAATTTAGGCTTGTTTAAATTTTTAACCTATTTTAAAGAGATTAGTTTTATTTCTTTTTAGGCTTTAGTGATATTTAACTGTAATTGTTTAACTACAATTAAAATGTTCATTTGGGATAATATCAGTAATTGTTTCTTTTAGGCTAAGGCTGAATCGAAAGATTATAATGAACAATAGGTGATGTCCCAGGATGTTCTTCTCTCGGTATTTTGGAGGAACACCAAGTGGGTGAGCACTGGTGTGTATGACAGTTAGTGGCTGAGATATGGTGATAATGAGAGCATGTCATCCCTGTTTTTGTGTGGGTTGACATCCGTTCCCTCTCACTCTCACTCACTCATGGTTGTCTTTTATACAGTCGAATATGAAGTATTGGATTAGAAGCCACATGAGGTGTCTTTAGAGAAAGTAGTGCCCCTATCGTTGAACAAATTGAAAGAAGAAGTATTGTAGAATTCGAAGCAAAGTTACTGTGAAGTGGAGCGTTCGATTTAGGAAACATTGAAGCGATAAGATTATAGGCTGGACCCTTTATAGAGGGCTAGAGGACGGGAATTCAATGCGTTCATTTAGGAAACTTGTGGGTAGAACATTTAAGAAATAAGATGTATATTTCTTCATTTAGGGAGTCTAGCTGAGAAGGCTTAAAGATGAGAGGTGAATAAGCTCTCAAGTAGTGATAATAGGATCTTGTCTCCAGTGTAATGACTAGTAAGATAGCGTGATATGGGATATTTTATGTTAACGTTATCACCTAAGATATACCTTAATATATAAGAATAATGAGATTCGACAGTCAGTCAGCCTCTGGAGTTGACATCCGTAGCCTTACCAAGAGAAAATATGTACCCTTAACTTTTTGATCTGGGAGGAGGGGGTTTAAAAAAACACAGAACAGGGTTCGACTTCGTCTTCCAAATTTGCCAATATCACAGTTTAATCTTCTCAGGAGAAAATTAGTTGTCAGCAAAAGAGTGGGGACAGATTTTGCGTCCAATGTTTTGTATGTGGTGGTTCTCTTATGAGAGGAGCACACTAGATAAATCTATCACTCTTTTTAAGTTTGCGGAGACTCTTTGTATAGACACTCGCATTACGCATCCAGAGTAGTAGAAACTTGTTTCGAATAAGAAATTAAAATACGCATTTCATTCCAAGTACAGGATTTGTATGATATGATGAGTTTCTCTATCTTAAGGATCTTTCTAGATTCTGACTTATAAGATACAAAGAATATACAGTAGAGATAGAATAGGACTAGTATAGAGTAATTTATGATTCTTTAACAAATGTTGATTCAGATGTGAGTGGTGATGTGGGTACAAATGATATCTAGGTCAGAAGAAATTAATATGCAGATATAAGGAGATTGATATTAACTTTGAAATGAGGTAGATAAGTCTATTATGTGAATATGGCTATAGAAGTCGCACTTCATCTCATAGGTATTTTTCTGGTTATGATTTTACCCATTAGTGATGATAAATTAGCAGTCAGGAATGGTAATAAATAGGTGATTTCTTGATTTTTTTTTATTTAACGTAAGGGTTGGCTTTATTACGTTAGTAATAATGATTTAAAGTATTATAAGAGCACTCAGTGGAATTATGCTCTTTACTCTCAGAAAATATTATTTTAGGGGTTTTTTGGATTTGATAGGAGAAAGTACTTCTGGATATTAATACAGATCCTCTTTTTTTTGTCTCGCTACGATGTGCATGTCAGTTCACGTTTCATACTTCTCGTCACAAGATTGGGGGTGGTATTTGTGCCGCTTAAACATTTCATGACTACCAGAGAGTATTCCAAAGCGTTGATTATAGAAAGATAACGTGAAGGTGGTGAAAAGGGTTAGGCGTCTGTCGTAGTCGAGATGAGCAAAAAACAATATAAAATCTAAGATATCATCCTTAAAGTGGTAATGTAAAATTTGAGTTAAACATCCATATTTATTCCTTTGTGTAATTAAGGAGGGGAGAGATATTTAAATAAAGCTTTCAGTTGATGCTCTTTTCAACAGGTTTCATATAAATTGTAGAATGAAATATTGAAATGAGATAATAAAAAATAACTCTTGTACAATATCTTGATATGTATATTCTCGAAATGTCTTGTTGTATTACTCTCACCCATTTTCATTCTTGAGTTTATGAGACCAATATTATCTACTCAAACGAAACTATGGAGTGAGCTGATAGCAATCAGTTATACCAATACGGATATTGAGCACATCTTTATACCATTAAATATTGAGTTTGCATACCATAGTAGTTGAATTGGTTTTTTCAACTGGTTATTCGTTTAATATGTCTAATGATAGGATGTATATGGAGGACTCATTATTCAGGTAATAATAGATATTATAGTGAATCGAAGTATTAACTTCTAAATTATTAATTATAGGTGATATCACATGATATTTATCTCACCAAATTTCTATAAATAAGAAACAAGTTTTGGTGACTGTGTGTCCAGAATGACTACTCCGGATGGATCTCAGCTCGCCATAGTTGCAAGCACATGATGCATGTATAGCTTATACAGCAAGTATGTCTCTAATCGGTGTATATTAATGGTTTACTGCTGTATTGTAATTGGGAATTTTTCGATGATGAGTTCTTATTCGGTAAAGATGACAACTTTTCCCCTAATGTAAAACCGTCTACCTATATCAGAACCCATAAATTCGAAAATCGGTCGCAAGCTTCGATTGAATGTCTCGGTCGGTTGTGGTAGAATTACATAACTCAAGTGACTACTCATAGTCAAGGAAACAATATCTACTCTAATAGAAGAGTATCTCTGATGTCGAATTTTTTGGTTATGAAAGATCTCTAACGTACTCTAGAGCAACACTAAAGGAAATTTTTAATACGCGGTTCAAGTCAGAGAATGGAAAGTTTTTTTCTCTTTGGTGGAGACGGAGATTTGACATCAAGACTAAAATGGAATGAAATTCTAGATTTGTAGCACCAAATTTTGAATTTCCAACTCTTAGAAAAAATACTCACTTTTTGCAAAAGGTTTTTAAATAGGAGAAAAGTCCTACGCTCTATATATTGAGGCGCTTTGTGATTTTAATTTTCCGTGCAAGCTTTTTCGATATGGCTCAGTTTATTGTTTATCTCCTTTGGGTCGTTCAATAGTTTTAGAGCCAATAACGATAGTTTTCTGCATTCATTATAATTGTATATTATATATTATAATATTTATATTATATTAATAGATATTTAACTTTTTTGACCCATAGTATAGTATGGTTCCTTATAAAGAACCTTATTACACAGATACTAGATATATGCCTAAATCTATTACTGATTACTTATATATTTAATCTAAACGATGAAAGTTAATGGTGGATGAAAGTTAGTTAAGTTTAGTGAGGATTAATTTTAGAGATTACTTATTTTAATCGACATATTAAATAATATATATAAATTTAATAGAATGTTAAATATTTCTGGGCATCAAATTCAGCAATAGTATAATTAAAGGAATTAAGATCTTATAGATTATCCTTTAGATATATTAAATATATAAATGTAGCGATTTTAACATAATTTTATGATTATGGACTATGCTTAGTATACAGTACTAATATACTAGGTGATAAAGAAGAGTTTAAAGACCAATAATACTGTTATTTATCATATATATATATTATTATATATATATATTATATATATATAATATTATATTAGATATATATATATTATATATATTATAAATATATTATTATAGTAGGTGTCATCATTCTTTTTTTAACTGTCACACTTCAACTCTTTTTACCCCAAGAGTTATGGAGTGTTCAGTCAGTTAAATTGTTTACAATAGAATCAAAGCATCCCGAAAAAGATAAAGCCTGAAGGGGAGGTCGTAGACTCAAAGAAAGATCACCATGATGTATGCCTCTGAAAGTCAGCTAGTAGCATGACAGAGAGCACACCCTTATGTTATAAGCAGTAATGAATGTATGTTGACTAATATATCAGATAACAAGAGTAAAGGTCCTACCCAAATTAGGGAGAACAAGTCATTGAAGTAACGACGACGAACTGGGTAATACACTCAAACATAATACTGATTATCGATACATATACGTTCAACCTAGTTAAAGTGTGCTCACTACCTCAATGAGCACAGGAGAAGAGGATAAGAGGGGCCAGCAAACTCTACAATGGCCTTAGCCAATAACAGAAAGCCACACGTCATTTCTTCTCCTTAAATACGAATATATGCTGACGCACGGTTTTTTTATTTTGCTCTTTCAGTCAACACTAAACGATCTCAACGAATTTAGCGCATCACATCAGGCATTCACAGTAATACTTACTACTAGCTTACTAGAATTCAACTAATCTTATTGCTATGTCTGCTACTCTCACCGCAAAAGGCTCTCGTCATATCATTTTTCACCTGCCTATCACTACTTTTGCCACTCTCAGTGTTTACTGAAGTGAATCACGCATTATAACCTAACGACTATAATCAATTCTATCGCTTTTCGAGCACTAGGATCGTATCATGCTCATGCACATCTCAAATGCATATAATCTACAATAATAGTATCTTCTACAACAAATATAGCACCTTTTGTATTGCTAAAGACTCACAACAACGCTCTCTAATAGACGTTCAATTCCATCACTTTATTATCTCACTCTATCATTTATTATCAGCACTCGTAGCCAGTCCCTGATTCCGGCCTATAAGTTGCTTCCTATATCTGAACACATTTGAAACTGGTTGTGGATACTTCTACTTGCTATAAGAGTAGTTGCTCAGACCAATGACGTGCTCATTTGGCCATAACAAGAGCTAAACATAGATAATTATGTGAATATTACAATACCTCTACATGGGTACCTACGCAGTCTCACTAGGTCCTTTTAACATATTATAACATTTGGATGCAAACGGATTTATTGCACCAGACCACCTCCTAGATTCACAACTTTAACCTAACCATCGACGATTCTCTGAGCATTTCATAGCCGTAATTGCATTCTTTCAGTGCCTAAACAATACACCTCGGCAAATCCATTATAAATGTGTCAGACATCTGTGCTCCCTATGCTTAATAATTGCATAACAGTTAACTGCTCAACATGGAACGCATAGTTCTTCGCTGGCAAACAACTCTAATATGAACTCCTATAGTCCTAGTGTGATTCTATCTAACATTTTCATCTTTCAAACCCCTCTTGGTTTTGCAATTAACCCTAGAAATTACTGTGCAAGTTAATGTCACCAATATACCTCTTCAATAGAACGAACATCTTTCATAGAATGCACCACGCTGAACAACCAAATTTCTCCGTCAATTGTTCAATGTAACTGCGTAGCCGTTTACGCATATACCACTCTGGTGCTTCAACACAATAGGTGGCTAATCCGGATAACAATGTCAGTGGATTCAACAACACTTTTCTCTGCTAGAATTTCTATGGAACCTCACATCATTATACGCATGTACTCTCAATATACCCCGAATCCACCTGATATAGGAGATCCAGTTGTATGGGTAAATATAGACTCAAGGGAGATACATTTATACGCACTCTCTCAGTAAATGCTTTTCATATCTTCCTTAAGGTTTACTCCTCAACACACACTATCAACGAGATGATCCGAGAATATATTGTTTTTACACATCGGCGAGCTGTACCTATTCTTGGTATAGGTGGAGTCATAGCGTATATTATGTTCCAATCTAGGGAATTAAAAGTGGTATGCAATATATTATGAAAATATAACTTATATGAAAAATAAAAATGTAGGAATATATAAAATCATCATGTGGTTAAATATATGTGAAGAGTGGTGTCTCACCACATGAGGTTCTTGTGCTGGGGCCACTATATTATATTATTTCCTTCAATATAATATATTAAAGTGATTTATACCAGGGACTTTAAATGCTATTAAGTATCCAAGTTATATATTTATTAATGTGCAGATTTAGATAACTAAAGTGGCCACCTCAGTAAGGAATAGTGAAATATAAATAAAACCAATATTTATTGAAGTAATGAGTCTTTGATAAAATACTTAAAATACCACATTCCTTCATAAGTTGTGATCATATTGAGTAATGATATATATATATAAATTAGTAAAAAGTGAGTGTATGTAATGTTTTTCACACATAGAGTGATACTCATAATAAAGTTTATATTTAACTTACGATATGATCAATGAGGATTGGCTTGATGATTATAGTTATGAGAACCAAGTTAAAAGATTTAGGGGTGATTTAATGATAGACTAATAAAGTATATTTGAATTTAAGTATATGACTTAAATACTAGATGTTTTGTAGATAAGCTTAAGAAATATAAGTCTAAATAAGTATTTGCATGGGGTTACATTAAAATTAATCGGCAATATGATTGTTTACATATAAGAGACAATAGGATATTATTAATGATAATTTAGTAAATTGACTTGTATATATTACAATATGACTATTAATTTAGTTAGGCTCGTATACTATTATGGATATATACAGAAGTATATGTGAATCATAAGTTTGGGGCCCCTTATTTAAAGTAATAATATAACTTATATAGATATTGCCTATAGAGTAAAGAGTATGACAACGTAGAGTGCAACAATGGTATATTATATTTTACTATATGTATATAGGTGGTTATATTGATGATCGGTATAGAAGCTATTGAGGAGAGGCTTTATATATGAAGTTAAAGGTGAATTGATTTTATTACTGTAGAAAAATTAGGCGATTTCTCTATGAGGTAGGACATGATATACAGTTATACAAAATATATAATTATAAATAATCTATATAATTATAATAAAATACAGAGACCATTAAATTTTTCATAGTAGAACAATGGACAGGTGACTCATATAGGGGTTAATTAACTTCAATATGATAAAAATATAATTTATAAGATAGTAAAGACTATGCACATATTTACTGTAGTTATATAAATAATTTAAGTGCAAGCATACAGTAATAGGTTGTTAATTTCATTTTGGTTAATATTTATAGTCTGCTCCTCAGAGGGAGCCCGTTAGTTAGAGTGTGTACTACGATTGTAATACTATTTAAGAAAATGGTCGTATATGTTTATTTCGTATTTTATAGGATTGGGTTGTATATACGCGTATTATCTATAATATTAATCACTTCATTGTGTGAGCCGACAGCGGGAGGTATATGTTGTCGCGCGACTTCTCATACGAGTTTTTTTTAGTAGGACGTTTTGTTCAATTATTAGTTCACGTGTTATTAAGTTTATGAGCAGTTTTATGTGGGCAAGTGTGTTATCTACCTGGGGCGAGAATTAAAACGACTGCGAACACATGGGTGGGCTCTTGTTTGGGATAGCCGCCTTAAAGTTTTGATTCCTGAGTCCCCCAATGTTTTACCCTTCTTTGGAAAAAGCTCTGTGTACTAGTTACAATCTTCGGTAACTATGATATGATGATTTATACATTTAGATTATTTATATACAGTTTAACTGAGCCCAATTCCCAGGAATTCCTGAGGGGCGGGCTCTTGTTGTTCATGTAAACCAAACCGGTAAACAATTCCAAGACAATGTTACAGATTCGACTGTTCACGTTGACAATCACTATCGCTTTTCCGAACCCTTTTCCTATTCCTTATTCAAATTCAACCCTCTTTAATAACCACTAGTTAAACTCTATATCTCCTACATCTTAATGAGATTTATACACTGTAAGAAGAAAAACAGCTTTAACTCAAAGACACTTGAAACATTTTCACTTAATAAATAAGAGCGCACTCCCGCCGCACATAACACATAAAAAGAAACTAAACAAAAAGCGCAAGTAATCCTCTTCTTATTTATTCCATCTTCCATCCACAAACCCAAGCTTTTTTTGTTATATTATACAAAATATTACTTGAATCAATAGCATAATAGATCCAACTAGATCACTGCATGGGATAGGACCGCGAGGCGTGGCTGCAACCCGAGGCTGTTGATTTTTACAACTGATTTTAACTGTATTTGGGGCGCGTCATATGTTAAAACATACAAAATTTTTTTAACGTAATATAAACATAAAAGAAATAAATTTTCTCAGTAAAAAACAAAATGTTTAAAGAAACAAAACAAAAATAACAACCCCATAACCACTATTATTATTGTTATTATACAAAATATAGACTCTGAATCAATAGAAACCAATTAGATCCAATCAGATTCCACCTGAACAGGGTGAGAGCGGATGGCATGGGAGGAGTATAGTTCTGATTTACTGATTTACTGATTATACAAAATATGAGATATCTTAAAATACAAATTTTATTCATAGTTATAACATAACAAAATTCATAGTTATTTCTGATTCAGAAAACAACAAAAATGTTTAAAGAAACAAAACAAAAATAAATAAAAGTTTTGTGTAATAATTTTATACAAAAAATATGACTTGAATACATAGATCAATAAGCTCAATAGATCCATAGATCACGGATGGGTAGGAGGGTGGCTTGAGGGTATTTGCCCTAGGAAATAATAATTAACTGCTTTAGGGTTGTGCAAATACACAATTTTTTTAATCTGTATTACACAGGAAAAAAGGGAATAATTCTACAAATCTTTCTTGTAAAACAAAAATGTTTAAAAACGAAAACAAAAAAAAAAAACATTAAAAAAAAAATTAAAAAAAAATAATATATACTTGAGAAACATTAAATAACACTAAAAAAAATTACCTTTCCATTGTAAAAAAACAACTTTAAAACAAAATATTTTTAAACTAAATAAAAATAAACAATAAATAAATAAAAACGATTTTTAACAAAAATAGTAATTGTAATAAAATTTGAAAAATAAATAAAACTATTTATTCAACGAACTTATTTTTGCTGCACTTAACCTATCAAAAAATTGATAAATCCATAACTATAAAACTTTGAATCAATAGATCAAGTAGATCCATATAGATCAGTTAGATCAATTAGAATCAGGAGTGGATTGGGAGAGGGTGGCTGAGAGATAGTCTTCCAGACAATCTCACTAATTTATGCTTTAGGGTCACAATGTGTAAACATACAAATTTTTTTTAATGATATTAAACATAAAAAAAATAATTTTTTTTTCAAGATCTATCACAAAAATATTTAAGAAACAAAAACAAAATAAATAAAAAGTTTTAAAATATAAAGATTAATTTTTTTTTAAATAAAAAATAAAATAAATAAAATTAAAAATAAAATAGTTAAATAAAATTTAACTTTTAACAAAATACATAAAAAAAACGAAATAATATTATAATATTAAATATTGAATTATTAGGAAATTCCAAAGACATGTCGGCTATTGACTTGAATTCCCTGTTAACTATATACATATACTATAATATATATTTGTACACTACAAAACTTAATTACTTATATAAAAGGAGAAGCGCAATCTACACAATACTTATAATAAATATAAACTACATATTATATATATTATTATATATATATATATAAATATATAATAGTATATATATATGGGTGTGTATATGTGTGGTGTGCTTCTCGGTACATCCCTAATATTAATATATATATATATATATATATATATAGTATATATATATATATAATATATATATATTATATATATATATATATATATAATATATTATTATATATATATATAATTATAATACATAGGTTTGTTTGTGTGTTATGTGTGTTTTGGAAGTGGATAATTAATATATTATATATATACATACATATAATATATTTATGTATTATATCTACCACATACATTTTAAAAGTTTTCAGTCACAAAAAATTAATATAATACAAACCTATGTGACCCTGAATGATCTAGATCGGTGACTGTGTTTCGGTAAATAACTGCAGGTAATAATTAACCAATATAACTATAACAATAAATATAACCTCTAATACTATAATACACAACTATACACATCCAAACACACCATACTACCAAATCTACTTCACACTTACACATTTCTCTAACCTCATTTTTCTCTTTTTCCAATTTTTAACTCCCTCAATCACTATACCAACTACAAATAACATAAACCACATAACAAAATAAACCCACCTAAAATTAATAATAATATACATACATATAAAAATCATATATATATAACCCCTAATAATATATTATATATATATATAATACTATATATAAATATATATATATCAAATATATACTATATACTATATTATATATATAACATACCCTAACATACATATATACAATTACTCATACTATACCCTATAACTAGTATAATGACAACCCCTATAATACTAACATAATATAATACTACTATAAATAACAATACTACAAACTAATTAATACTTATACAATATACCCTAAACAAATAATACTACCTATATAACAATACATATAATATATAATATAAATACTATAACTATAAATTATATAACATATAATGTAAGAATGTAAAAATATACATATACTTCATCATAATACTAATAAGAATCATATATAATATGTGACGAAACACCCCTCACACCAATAGTTGGTGTCGTATATGCGACATATAATTAACCAATCCAATATATACCTACATAAATATACTATAATACAATACTCTACCCTAAACTACCTTCAACTCTAATATATACCATATAAAATCTAATATATATATATATTATAACTAATATATAACAATAATATATATAAAATAATATATATATAACATCTCATATCAACATAATTATATACACACTCATATAATTACATAATAATATACATACATGTATACATACATATACATTATATATACTATATTAAATATATACAATAATATTATAATATATATATTTATATAAGTAATATTAATACACCCCTACTACAATAACTTATATAATAAAAACACTCCTTAAACAACAACATAATATAATATATATTATATATAATATATATTATAATTATATATAATATACTACTATATTATATATAAATATATATATATAATATATATATTATATTGTATTATTTATATATATATTTTTTATTTTATATATTATTTTTTTACTTTATTTTAATTATTTTATATTATTATTAATATTTATATTATATATAATATATATATAATTATAATATTTATTTTATTATTATATACTATATATATGTATATATATATATATACTCATATCATACTATTATAATATTATAATACTATTATATTATACTCATGTGTACTGGTGTGTGGCTCTGTGTGTTGCTCTCTCGCTTCGTATTATAGATACTCACTAATTTATATTATATAGCACTATATATATATATAATTATATACATTTTATGTCTATCTCTACTATAATAATAATATAATATATTATAATTAATCATATATATAAATATGATACAACCTAATATAATCATATATTAACTTTATATTGTATATAATATATATAATATAATATATATTATTTATACATTATTAATATGTGGTGTAGACGGTGATTGATTATGTGGTTGCTTGTTAATAAACCCATAAATATATCAATCACTAATATTAAACCTTCACTAACTATCCATAAATCATCTATCTATAACACTTACTTTATATATTCTCTATATATTATATATATATATTATACTATCTAATATAATTATTAATATTTATATCAAAGTTTTATATATATTATTACTATTATATAATTATATATAAAAATATTTTATTTTTATACTATATATATAATAATTATAATTAGTAATAATTAATACTAATAGTGTATGTGTGTGTTGTGTGTGTGTGTGTTCTGTATATTGGATACTTTAAATCCAAAATTATTATATAATAATTTAACCTTATGTCATATCTAATTATATAATATCACATTAATATATTATATATATAATTACTATAATATAATTATAATAATACACAAACTACATACTATTTATATATAATACTACATATACACTACCTATATCAACCATTACTAAAACCTATCAACAAACATATATTATATAAATATATAAATATAACTACTCTTATGTCTATAACTAATAAAATAATAACTAATATTATATATATATCCTATATACTATATATATATATATATATACTATACATATATATATATTATATATATATATATATAAATATATATACTATATATAACTTACCCAACTGTGTCCATCATGTGGTGTCTCCGCTATTATAGACCTCCTCCCCTCCTTAACCAATTACATATTCTATACTATAAGTGATACATATAATATATATTATTATATTATATATATTTTATTTAATATTTTTTATATATTTATATATATATATATATATATATATAAATATATATAATACAATGTATGTGTGTTGATTTGTTGTGTATGTGTGTGTGCCTTCAAGCAACATCAATTATACATATCATCTTTTCTCTTCAGTAATAAGTATATATGCCTAAATCCTTTTTTCGGCAATGTATTCACCCCTCTCCAATCTGTCAAAGCTCGTAAGAGTTATGTGAAACAGATGTCTTGACTTTATTTCAGTCATTCAATACAAAGGGGTAAAAATTATATTTAATATGCAATGCTCCTCAGTGTGCCACGAGACTATAACGGAGAAGGAAGCAATGATCAAAAGTTACTACTGAGTAAGAAATATAGGCCAGATAAAAGTATGTACCGAAAGAGCGACCACGCACAGTAATAACGCTGGAGAACGTTTTGCGATTTATAAACTCGCGTCGATCGAAGCTTCAGGCTCAGGCCCTTCCCGTCTCCCGAATTCAAATCTACATTAAAAAATATATACAATCGTACCTGAAAAATAATAAACATACCAAAATATAACCAGCATTCCAGATTTAGCCGTAAATCTGGTACCTGCTGGAAAATGCTGATCGTGCACCCCTCACTACTTATATATTATATATATATATATATATATTATATAATCTGGATATATATAATTTTTTTTTTTTATATATTTATAACCGACGTACTATAATATATATATATATTATATATATAGATTATATAATATTATATATATATATATATTATATATATTATATCACTATAAACTCAATATATATATAGGTATAGGCAGTATAGTATATAGTTATGAGCACCTACTAATATATCGCCCAGTTTATAACTTAAATATACTATATATATATATATAATCGGCACAGTAGGGGGCTCGAGCTGACGGGGAACAGGGAGGGACGTTTTCCATACCCTGTAGGGGAGGGGCGGAGGAACACCCGCGACACCCAAATACCAAAGAGCGGGTGTTCCGGAGACCCTCTCCGGAGGGGGGGAAATAGTCCTACCTGTAGTTCCCCGGAAGGCCGAGGAACCCCGACTCCATCCATCTATGTGGTCAACCACTTGGGTATCTTTAGTTTTAACACCACTCATTAATTTGAAGTGCACCGAAGGTTACGTTAATGTAAAATAAGTATTACAATTACTATTTGACATTTTCTTAACTTTTTTTTTAAAACCGCTTTTTGTTTTAATTTTCAAAAAATTTTTACGACAGATTTCTATAAAAATGTATTCATTGGATTAATTTTGTACCCATTTTCCATGTTATTTTTAAGATTACATATTTGGTTAATGTGAGAAGGCTGATATATATATAATAGTATATAAATATATAGTTTATATATAATATAGTGATATATATTTTATTTTATTATATATTTTTAATATAATATTTCATCTAATCAGGGGACATAGGAGTCAAAGAAAGGTAAAATATGAAATAATATTCTATTAAAATTATATATATATATATTCTATTAAATAAAAATAAATAATTTGGAATACAAATTTATATAATAATAATATAATAATAAATAATAATAATAAATAAAATAATAATAATATTTCAATAATAATAATACATAATAATCTAATAAATAATAATAATAATAATAATAATAAATAATAATAACAATAAATTCAATAAATAATAATAATATTATTTAATAATAAATACATAAACATAATAATATAATAATCATAATAAAAGTAACTCATAATAAATAATAATAATAATTAACATAATTAATAATTAAAATAAATAATTGATAATTATAAAAATACTTTACGAATAATAATAATAATAGAATAAAATTAATTAATAATAATATAATATATAATAAGTATATAAATTCAATAATTAATATATAATAATAATAATACACTATAAATAATAATAATAATAATGATAATATCAATAATAATAATCATAATAATAATAAAATCACATATAATAATAATAATAATAATAATTGATAATAATAATTAATAATAATGATAAATAGTAATGAATAATAATAATAATAATAAAAATCAATAATAATAATAAATTAATAAATAATAATATAATATTAATAATAATAATAAAATAATTATAATAGATTTATAAATTATAATAATAATAATAATAATAATAATAATAAGTAATAAAGTATCCCAATAATAATAATTAAAATAATAAATCAATAATCATAATCAAATAATAATAATAATATATACATAATAATAATATAATAAATAATAATCCATGTTACAGAATATAATATAATATAATCATATCATAAATAAAAATCATTAAATAATAATAATAATTAATAATAATAATAAATAATAATAATAATAATAATAATAATAATAATAATAATAATAATAATAATAATAATAATAATAATCACAATCAATACATAATAATAATAATAATAATAATAATAATAATAATATAAATAATAATATAAAATAATATAATAATTAAAAAGCACGCCAATAATAATAATAATAATAAATAATAAGAGGATAATAATAATAATAAAGCCAATAATAATAATAATAATAATAATAATAATAATAATAATAATAATAATAATAATAATAATAATAATAATAATAATAATAATAATAATAATAATAATAATAATAATAATAAAAATAACAAATATAAATAATCCGAATTAATAAAAATAATAATAATAATAATATTAAATAATAATCAATAATAATAGATGAATAATAATGAATAATAATAATAATTAATATCATAAATATATAAGCAACAATAGAAGCCAATAAAACAATAACAATAATAATGATAGCATTAGTAATAATAATACAAATTTGAGAAAAATAATAACATATATGAATTAGTAATTAGACTCTGAGCCTAACTTTAGTTTACTACATTTTTTTTTTTTTGGAGTCCAGAGTTGGGAAAATTATTATTATCGTAGATCGTGTAGGTTATAAATAGATCGTACCATTCTTATAATATAAATAAAATTTGAGTCACACACCTAAATGGGGAGCGCTAGGTACATCTCTCTATTCCCTATGGACCTAGTATAGAAATTTTTTTTCTCATCCTAGACCTCAGTACCATCCATTTAAAAATTTTGTACTTAAACTCGACAAAATGTCATAGGCCTAATTTCATGTGTTACTAGTCACTTCTTTTTTAACATTTAAATACATTTTTTTTTAGAGTGGGATAGATTCGGAGATAAGATTATGGGATACTCTTTTTGGAAGGTGTTAGGATCGGTAAAAGTAGGAAAAATAACGCGCGGCCGAATAGAGGTCCAGCCTGGAACAATCATGAAAGAATGGCAAACAGATTGCGGGGTATGACTTCGAAAAAAATTTGCTAATGGGAGGGGGGTTCCGTTACATATAGTGGACTGTGAGTGATATTAGTATGGCCAATACGGAGGCGTGCACGTATCACCGCGTGTGTAAGGGTTTTCGTCGGTGGGAGGAATACCACTCCCGATGGATCGGCTTTTATATTTTCTTAAGGTTGATCTCGCTCTCTCTAGATCATTCCCGTCTCCCAGCCGCTCTGCAATAAGAAATCGAAAACCTTGGTCGGAGAGCTCAGGAATAGTAATCGGTTTTGGATGGGAGGTTTAGCCCTTGTCGAAATGGCAATCCCGGGGAGGTACCTGGAACAACTCCGAAATGAGGAGTGGCCATTTTTGCCCTCTCTTGGTCCCAGGCGGGAATTTCCAATTGGCCCAGTTACCCTCACATGGAAGAAGGGGGTCCCCAACATAAAATAATTTGTTTTCTTATATTTTAATGGAAGCAGCCGAGAAAATTGCTGCACAGCAGATACCATTGTATTTTAGAATAAGTGGGGTTTTAAGCGGGCTTGTAAGCGGGTCGCTGGAGCGCAATCTGAAATAAATGGACAACATAGATTTGAATCTTTGGTTAAGGAAATAAGAATTTCGAAGAAAGCGCATCATTTACGCCATTTAATGTCTGCTGTTTGAAATTGAAAGGCAACGAGGTGGGGGAGGGTATGGGAAAGCGGGTTGGCGATCAGTGGCAAGACAGCAGATATGCCGCCCACATACTGTTCCCGTTTTTAAGAGGCCATCCAGTAAATAACTGGGGTGAACTCATCATGAACTGTGGAATGAGAACAGAATGATGCCTTTAACAGGGCAGCAGAATGGCTTGAATTTGGGGAGAGAGGTCAGAGCCAAGCAAATGGTGGGAGCGGGGACTAACCAAGGTGTTAATCCTTCATCGTATGAGAAAGGCAGCAACCTTTTGCGGTAAAGGGATATTAAGCAGAAATTAAAAGGATGGTTATGAACGTGGTTTCGCAAATGGCCAGTTCAATGTAAGAAATTCCTTGAGGCACTCCCTGCAGAAATCGGTTGTCAGGGCAAAAGACGGTATTGGGGGTTTTTGAAAACGAAGGTAACTTGTACATGTGATGTATTCTCTTCGAAGATGAGAGTGGCATCAACATTGGGCTTTCAACTTCAAGGCTTACCCGAGGGGACGATCGGAAAGGCTCAGTGGGGGAAGGATACGGATCGCCCCTCGTTTTTGGTATGGGATGCCAACCGATGCCAGTAAGAAGTAAGAGGAAACTTGACATATACTACACAGTCCATGAGTTCAAGCTTCCGATCGAACTAGGGCGATATATGGACGGTAAAAGGGACTTGCGATCAGCGCACCCCAGAATTTTGAGGCGAGATGACGTAACAGGTTCAAGAAGCGCGATGACAAGTTGGGTTTTTAGGTATTTTTATTGGCGGAGCAAAATATGTTTTAAGTTGTGTAATATTAGAATGAGCCCTAGAAAATTGACCTGTGAAGTTACAGGAATTGGGCGAACCATATAAGTTTAGGTTCGCTTGGGATAAGGTTGGCCAAGTTCTTCCGATTTCGCTTTTTTCTTGAAAAGGCACTGTGCTGAAGGTTTTGGTGGGAAGAAAAATGGAAAGCCCCATGGGGAGTTACCCCCATTGTGGGGAATATTCTCAATAGCTAGTTGAAGGTGCCGTTCGAGAAAAGGCAGCTTGGCACCGGCTATATATAAACCCAAGGGTCAAATCAACAATAGAGAGGATAATTGAAACCGTCGCTTGGGGAAATAAGAAGTAACAATGTTTCCAATTGAAATCCAAGAAGGCAAATTAGTAGTACCACTTTAGAACACTACCCCCTGCGGAACGCCTTCATCCCAAGAGTAAAAGTTGGGGGCGTGACAGAATTAGAAAAGAGCACCGAAACTTTGGATGGGGATTCTTGTTTTGAAACCAAGACATTTAATGAAAGAAGGGAGTTGTCGCGAAAACCCGAGCCGAAATGGATTTTAACAGAGGAGAAATCCCAGTTCCTCCCACGTTGTAATCATAAGCTTTTTTTCAAAGGTCAAAGAAGACACAAAGAACCATCCCACCAGTTTTGAAGCAAAGGCCTTCCGGATGGTCCCCATGGTCTTAGTTTTAAAAAAGGGGGTCCCGCGGTCCGAACGATTTTTTTTTGCGAAAAGCCGAAACTGGGAAAGGTTTTGAAAAGGCTTTTGGCGACTCCTCCCAGAAAACAGGGAGAAAGCGGCCTGAAAAACCATTTTCTCATTAATCTTTACAGGTAATGGGCAAGGTCCAGTGGAAATTGGTCTTTGACTGTCCGCAAACTTTGGATCCTTTCCCAGGTTTGGGGATAGAAATTAAAAAAAAGCTTGTAGTCCAAATAGATGGGAAAAGAGGATTCGATCCAGATTCTGTTATATAGAACCAGCAAAAAAATGCTGATGCCGAGGGATGTATATGAACGGAGCATGATTATTCGAAATCATGTCTGGGAAGCAGGAAAGCACCGTCTTTTGCTACTCGCCGCAAAGTGGGCAGTTTGGGATACTCTTTTCAACGTGGTAAAAAGACGGTGTAGGTAGATCTTCGCCCTTGTCGCTGTTGAAAAGTTCCCTGGCCAAGTGGGCTGTGTCAGTTTCTTTCAGTTTTTGAAAGGCTTCAGTGTAACGGAAAGAACTCGAATGGCTAGCAGAGCTATAACCTAACGCATCCCCTACAGCCGCAGGAGCGGAGATCGTGTTAGTTATATCACGCCCATAACGGAGGACTGTGGTTTGAGGAGTTAAATTGGAGCGACGAGAGACATATTTTCTGTGCTAACTTTCCCTACAATAAATGGAAGGGGAGTTTGGTGGAGTTTAACAGTTCCCGATTATGTAAGTTTTCGGAAACATATTTGTTTACCGTGTTTGACCGATTAAATTTCCGCCGAGATTCCTCGCTGCGGCTGCTTTTATAATAATCATGTTTGGGGGTGGTGCGGGTCTTTTTTTGTATTGCCTGTAGAGGTTTTCTTCTTCTCTCCGGTTGGCTTGTGCCCCGCACTCTTGGTGAACCACCAGTGGGTTTGCCGACGCCTGCCTGAAAGGAGAGACTTGCGGATGCAAGGTTTCCCGCCTTGCAGAGATGACTTACTGTTTCCTGGAAGGAAGCAAAAGGCATATCATCAACAGTCGGAAATCGTTTATTAAAGGGAGAAAGAGGGATAGCTTTGGTGGGCCCTGAATAAAAAGGAAGCCCACTCCGCTCGAATCAAACGCCAGCTTGGGAGTTTGGGTTTTTTTGGCCATTGGCCTTTGGAACAAGCTCATTTACTGCTATTGGGTAATGGACCGCTGCCGAATAAATAATCAACAGCGGGGACCAGGTAAAACCGATCCAATAAGGGAAATGGGAAACAAAAAGGAAATCATTCGATACAAGAAGAAGTTGTGTGGTAATCTAACGTTTCAATAGGTTTGGGGAGTCCTGTGGTTAAGGCATCCAGGGAAAAAGGGGTTAGGAGATCTAATAAGAATCTTGGGCTTACGATGAAGTGACAGATGTCCCACCCATAAGGGTTGGCGGAGGGTTGAAGTCAACCTAGTATAAACAACCGGAGCAGGGAGCTTGTTTTTTTGAAAAAATTTCTGCTAAGTCGACCTTTTTAGTAAAATTCACTACTTTCGGAGCTAAGTAAGATTGAAGGCATATAGTAATGTTCGATCGGACAAGTGGAAATTCTTGCCGCCTATCTGGCATGAAGTTTGGGGTTTTGGAAAGAAGGGACTCTGGGGAATAGGGGATAGATTTTTGAATGAGTATTCTTGCCCCTCCCCTATCATTGTCAACCTCTTTTCTATAGAAGTTAACGGCATATTTATATTCAGATGGATGAAAGAAGTCACGATGAACCATAGTCCGACAAGTTCCTGCAATACCAGTATACACTTTTTGGTGTGCATATGGTTTTTATTAGTTTGAACAGTTTTCTTCGAATTAGAAGTAATAGCCCACGGACAATTCCATTGAAGGAAAGTTTATCCCATGGTGGGAGTTATGAATAGTTTAATGATGGGGTGGCTATTAGAGACAAATTGTCCCTCTATTGTGGAACTGGGGGGGAAAATGGTTGGAAGGTGGGGGTTCCCAGAATGAGAGGGAAGGTTGAGACGACGTGGTTCTCGGCGAGGAGGGGGAACAAAAAACCTGGGGCAGGGTTAAGTCCATACACCCAGAGATTTGGTTAGGTGTTTGTTATGAACAATTTTTTAGGAGGAGTTTTCAGATGTTATTTTGGGTTGAAAGAGCCCTTCCACCGATGATGCGAGATTAAGTGAAATTCACCAAATCCAACTTGTTATTTGGGTTTGGTTGGTTAATAGAAAAGAAGCAATTCGTAATTGCCCTCATGATTTATTAGTGAGAGCAGTATCAGTAACCCGGCTTTGGGCAGCAGATTCCAGAAAAATGTGGGAGGGCAATAGAGTGGTTTTCCCATGGAAATGGGGAAGGGAAGGGTGTATCGAAAGGGTTTGGTTCCCCTTTTTGGAGAATGTATTCGGGGTTACGGAAAAATCCAATTTTCCCAAATATGGGAAAATTTCCGCATGGAATTGCAAGGTCCCTGATTCCTGGAGAAAACTTTTCCAGTACTTCATCATGCGGGGTGAATTTGGGGAGCAAATTTGGGTAGTTTGGAATTGGAGAATGGGGGCCTCCTGGGTCCATCTTGCATGCTTCCCATCAACCGAAACGTTAGAGCGGTTTTTGCGACCGTTTACGTTGAACAGTTTTTCTTCACCTTTCTCGGAAGTGGCAGGAAGCATTTTGAAAGGAGAAAATGGGTTCATCGCAAATCGAGCTCCCATTTGGGAGCTGTTTCAATTTCCATCTTCTGGGTATAGGAATCCCTTAGAGGAGGGGCCGATAAGGAAACTCGGGAGAAAGAAGTTATAGGAAGAAATCCAATGAAGGAATAAACTGGTTCCCTTTGTAGACTTTTAGATGGATCTGGTTGGTGGAGTTGTTTCATTAGTTGGGAAATTGTTGGGTACAGTCTATTAAAGCCTTTGCAATTTGCCTCAGAAGTAGACTTATGGCCAGACGAGTTCTCTTCTGAGTTGCAATTTTTTACATCTGGGGTTACTGTGGTTATTGTTTTAAAAGAATTTCGGTTGCTCTATATTTTACGCAATAATCTTTAAAACTTGGGCGACCTGTTTTCTTTTTTCTGTGGTGTTTTTTAAAAACTCTTTACCAGGGGGTTTAGTAATAGTGGGAGGCGAAATTAAGGGGACAAAAAGGAGACGGGTTTCCCCTCTTGGCATAAGTTTGGGTTTGAACGCCCAAATTGGGTGAGTAATGGGGACCAATGTTTTGGTCTTGGCCTAGGAAGTGGTTCCAACATTTAGTAATTGGATGAGCTTAAGCTTTAAGTTTTTTTTCATTTGGTTAAGCTTTGTTTGAGAGTTTAATTGCTTCAGGAATGAAGACGCCCTTGGTTGATGGCTCTTTGGAACGGGAGATTGAATCAAGGGCTGTTTTTGTGCTCTTTGAGAAGTTGGGAGTGTGGGCAGTACAGGTAGACTGGTTTTTGCCCAGTCCCTTGCCTTGAAAGTTTTCCAACGGAATTTAAGAGAGGAATTCTATTAGGATACGGGTTTTTGTTTTTGTTTGGGCGGATTAACACGTGGAGGCGTTGGGGTATCTGTAAATTGTGGGGCGTAAGATTGATTTTTTTGATTTTGTCTGGATATTTTTCCAATTGAGCTGGCGTAATAGCAAAATCCTCTTCCTGCTCAATTTTATGTTATTAGTTACATAGGCTTCTAAAACCTCCTGTTTTCAAACGGTAAGACGGGCAAAATTTGGGAAAGAGGGCAAGCCAACTTGTGGGGTCCCTTTTGCAGTTTTCTGCAGTTAGGGGTTATTTTTCACATGGAAGTTGGTGAAAATAATTCTCTCCGCAGATTTGGGCAAATGTCCCTTCCTGTCCCCTACAGTCAAATTTTCGGGGATAGGACCAAACCGTTTGAAACATTTGAAGGCAACGTCTGGGTCGAGGGATAAACGTGCGAACACTAACTTTGTGAACCCTATTTTGACTTTGTAGGGGGGTGGGAGGGGTGTTAAATGACAAGGAAGTAAGAGCGGGGGTTTTTGGTTTTGTCAAGGAGTTTTTCCGCGCCGAGGGGAAATCTATAAATGTTTGTGGCGAAGGAAAAAATTCTTCCTCTTTTTCTCTTTATTTCTCTGTCTTTTTTCTTTTTTCTCATTTTCTTTTTTCTTTCTTTTTTTTTCTTTTCTCTCTTTCTTTCTCTCTTTCTCTTACTTCTCTCTTCTCTCTTTCTTTTCTTTTTTTTGTTCTTTTTTTTTTTTTTCTTTTATGTTTCTTAGATCTGACTACTTTTGTCTTTCTTTTCTCTTTATTTTCTCTCTTTTTTTTTTTGGTCAAGCGTTTTTTTTGCTTCTACTTTTTTTTTTTTTTGTTCTTGTTCTGTTCCTGTCTTTATTCTGGGCATTTAGTTCTCTTCTTTTTCTCTTCTGCTTTATTTTTTTCGTTTTCTTCTCTTTTTTCTCTTTTTATTCTTTCTTTTCTTTCGTTTCTTTTTTTTTTCTTCCTTTTTTTCTCTGATGTTGCCTGTTCGTCTCTTTGCCTTCTTCTTCCCTTCTCTTTTTCTTTCTTTTTCTTTTTTCTTTTGTGTCTAACACGGTTGTGTAGGGGTATCTCTTGTTCTTGCGTGCTGTTAGTATGGTTCTTGCTTACCAGTACTATTAAGATCTATTGGAGGAAGAATTTTGTCTTCTTCTCCTTTTTTGTCTCTCTCTCTTCTTTGCTTTCGTATCTTTCTCGCTTCGTTCTATTGTTTCTTGTTTTCTTTTATCTTCTTTCCTCTCAGTCCGTCCTTTGTCTTCTTGCTCTATTTTATATATCTCTTTCTCTTACTTTTTCTTTCTCTTCTTTCTTCTACTCTCTCTGTTTTCCTTTCTCTTCTTATCTTTCTCATCTTTTTCTTATTTCTCTCTTCCTCTCTATTTTTTCTTCTTCTCTTTCTTTCTTCTTTTCTCTCTTCTTGTTTCTCTCTTCTTCTTTGCTTTTTCTTTTTCTTTTATTTTTCTATTATTATTTTTTTCTTCTCTTTTCTCTCTTCTGTCTCTCAATTCTTGATCTTTTTTTCTTTTGTTTTTGTCTTTTGTTCCAAGTTCTGTTCTTTTTTTTTCTCATCGTCTTGTCTTTTTTTTTTTTTTTTTGGTTTTTATCTTCTCTTTTTCTTTCTTCTCTTTCTCTTCTCTTTTTCCCTTCTTTTTTTCTCTTTCTTTTTCTCTTTTTCTCTCTTATTCTTGTTCTCTGCCTTTCATTTTCTTGATGTTTCTTTTTCTTTTTTTATCTTTTTTTCTTCTCTTTTTTTCTCCTGGTACTGAACACTTCTTGTGCTCTTCTCTCTTTCTCTGTTCTCTCTTCTTTCTTCTTCTTTCATTTCTTTTCTTTTTCTTCTTCCTTCTCTTCTCTCTTTTATTCTCCTGTCCTCTGTCTTCTTTCTTCTTTGTTCTTCTTTTCCCGTCTTTCTTGCTTTCTCTTTCGCTTTTCTTTTTACTTGTTTCTTCTTTTTTTTCCTTTTTATCTTCTTTTCCTTTTTCTTCTTTCTTACTTTTTTTCCTTTCTTTCTCTATTTTTATCTTCTTTTCTCATCTTTTTTTCTTTCTTACATTTTCTACTTGCTCTCTCCTTTCTTCTTTTTCTCTATATTGCTCTCTCTTCTCTTTCTTTCTTTCGTTTGTTTTCTTCTTTCATTCCTCTTTCTCTCTTCTTTCTTTCTTTTCTTTTGTTTCTCCTTATCTTTCTATTCTTTTGCTCTTTGTTTTGCTTTCTTATTTATTTTCCTCTTTTTCTCTTCTCCTCTTCTCTTCTTTCTTGCTCTTTACTCTCACTTTGGAACCTCCTTCCCTTTTATGCTCTTCTCTTTTTTATCTTCTCTAATTTGTTCTTTTATTTTTTTCTCCTTATTCTCTTTCTTTCTTTGTCTCTTTGTCTTTCACCCTCTCTATTATCTATTCCTTATTCTTCTTTCTTCTTCTTC
>JABUQX010074495.1:0-20000 GCA_015478945.1 Trachelipus rathkii | reverse complement strand
AATTCCTAGCTTAGTAAATCACTAATAACAATATGTGTTTTGGCATACCACAATCTGTAACCACGAAGAAGATTTGTAAAATTTCTAAGCACTTGAGTTATTTAGTTAGAACACAGAAGGTTAATACAAAAATTTTTATACTGCACTATAGCATATGATTAAACACAATGTAATGGAACTTACTTAATTTAGCAAAATTATCATTAATGTAGACGTGATATCCATACTGTAATAATTTTGTATTTATATTTATTTTTTTAACAGTTAAATCACCATATCACGATTCTCAACTGTCAGTAGCCCTTATTATTAGTACTTAACGAATTATATATATTTACAGTTAACGTAAATGTATTGAGTAGATGATAAAACATAAAATGAGATTTAAAATATCTAGGAGCAAAGGATCCGGTCATAGTGAGGCTTTATGAGTGTGAAAGATAAAGTATAGTGATCATTATAATGAACTGTGAAAAATACTCGGGTCAACGACTAAATTCCATATAGAATTTTGTTGAATTGTCTCTCAATTCTCTAGAACAATCTAGATAAATACATAAGTTACTATATATATTATATATAAGTTTACTACGCTACAGGAAGGATCAACTTCATTAATTATTATCTAATAATATAAGTATACATCTCATAAAATATAATACTTTCACTCATCAGATATTGATAATATTCTTAATAAGAGATAATTCCTGCCTCTATAATAAGAAACTAGGGCAACAGTCTTTATAGTAGAGGTAAGCTTGATTACATTATTAGCTTGCATAGATATTTTCTGGTAGGTTAGTGAGTTATAAAGTCGAAAATTTGCTCGCACTAAAAATTAGTATAAATATACTGTAATAAATGATTAGTTATTATTAATGAATATTAAATTGCACTCGAACTTAATAAAGTCAAAAAGAGTGGAGGTTATAATAATATAACTAAAGTTGATAGGATTTTAGATCTTAAAATTATCAAGAAATAGATAGTAGAGTTGAAAGACTATATTATGCTTGTGATGCGAGTGTGCGATAATTAAGTCAGTTAAGGATGGAAGAGAAATGATAATAGAGTATTCCAGAAGAGGATATAAGTATAAATAATCTTAGATCCATGCTGAAGAGACACGATATAGTGGAGGCATGAAAAATAGAGGGAATACAGAAATACAAAAATACCCAAGAATATAGCATGGCAGAATAGTAAAAACGTGTGTGTTGAGAGGCGTAGAGAAAATTGTTGGCGTGAGAGTGTAGAAACAATTGTTTCTGAGAGTTAGATAAGGAGTAGTAGTGTAAAGCCGTTAAGGCAATATGTTAGAAAAGGGATACTGAAGATGAAGATCAATAGTTAAGAAGTTTAGTTTGACAATGTTGAAAGAGGTGGATGAGAGATATTAATGTTAAGAGATTGGAAAGATCTGTGAATGGTATGCAATGTAGGTCCTAAATTTAAGTGTGAAATAGTAGTGTAATCATATGTAGGAGAGAAAAGGGTAGTATCGATGAAATAATAATTTAGTGAGTAAAAAAAAGTATGCTCAGTCTGAGGGGAATAGTTATGCCGAACAGCGAACAAGTGAATACTTGATAATGGAGATGAATGTTATCATTGAGAGAGAACGTAATGGAATAAGTGGCATATTGTTACATCAATGGTAATAGTTTAGAAACAGAGAGCTGGTAAGAGAAAGAAGAATTATTGATTAGAATATTGAGTATACTATAATGAGAAAATCGACATGTATACAGTAACACTGTGATGGGGATTTTTAAAGGCTGCATCGTGGTATCAAGCACATAGTAGTCAATTGGATATGTATAATTTCATAAAGAGTTTTTTAATGTGTGATACAATTCAGTTAGATTCTTCAGTTGATGTCCAAAGGCGTGCTCATCATTGAGTATGTCTCATATGTTGTACTATTTCGTTTCCAGGATTTGAAGGAGTAAACTATAGTGAATTGTCTAGTTATAGAAAACTGTTTTATGGAGAGAGTATATTAAATCTAATTATTACTCAATGAGTGTACCAGTTGTACTACTATTGTAAACTTAAGCTAGTAGATATACGTAGAAGTTCTAGACTGGGAAGCTAGAACATTGTTAGCTCGAATATAATATGCTCCTGATAAAATTGAAGTAGTGAACGCGTTTATTCTATATCTATCATATATAACAAAATCAGATATACAAGAGAACATCTCCAATTTATTTTATTCCAATAAATAATTGTCCTAGAGTGATAGATACGAGGGAAGGATAAATCTCAAACAAGAAATATTGGATTCTCTCTGTGGCGTGAAGGGAATGATACGACTAAGTCAGACAGTCAGTTTAACTATAGATGTAAGGGTCTTACTCGAATACTCAAGCCATAATCGCTATCCTTTAAAAGAGGTAATGCCATAATGAGGCAACTATGCCTATCTACGAGGACGCTCGAAAGATATTGTAACAAGATCATAAAAACGAATCTAATTGTTATATAGTGTCATGTGAAGAGCCGAATATTGTGTTATCTAATATGTCCTTGGGTGATTGAGTGTCCCAATTTAATTTAGTTAATGCCTATTTTTTCCCAGAAACCCTTAAGATTAGAAGTTATAATGAAATTGTGAAGGGAGAGAGAGAAGAGGTTTGAATGAGTATGTGTTCTCTGTAAAATATTAAAAAGTTAGGTAGATTGTTAATCTTCGATATCATTGTATTTAGGCAAAAATAACTTGGGATAATAAATAACAAAGATATAAATAGGTAAAGCGTGTGAAGCTATTTGAGTGGTGATATATATATATCATTTATGATGGGTTAGATATAATATAGTAGTGTGAAGTGGAAAGGTAAATGAGAGAGGTGAGAAGGAGTTGAGATTCTGATGAGTGCCTATAGTATGAGTGCATATAGGAAGTTATAGTATGGATATTTTGTTTTAGTGTGTATAAGTATTAGAGTTTATAGTTAGTACAGACTTCATGAATTGAATTATTAGTATTTACAATACAATTATAAATGTGTATTGGATAAAGCTATTATCTCAAAAAAAAGGGAATGTATATATTAACAGGTGCTTTTGTTATATAATATATATGAGGTAGAGGAAGATAAAAGAGAATGGTAAGAAGGTTCATTGTAATTATTCTCTGAGGTGAAGAAGAGTAGTAGTGTTAGCTAAGAATGCATTCTTAGGGGGCTAGGTATTATTAATAGGTATATACGAAAAGTTATATTTGGTGAGTTATGTTGGGTAAAAGGAATTGTAAATGAAAAGTCTATTAGATTAGTTTGCTTTTCCGCCACCAGCTGTTTAAGCATGCTATGTACACCAAACTAGTGCATACGCGTTGGGTAGTATAGGTAAGTATTCAGTAGTAATTAATTATTGTCGTTTAGTAGATTTAGATAGGGACTATGTGAGAGGAGATGAGAAAGAGATAATGAGTGAAGAAGTGGGAAAATTAATAATAGTGTCCATTACTTTCGATAGTTCCAATAGAAAGGTCATGAATGCTCGCAAAACATTATGTTTCCTCTAGATAGCGATAGTTATGGGAACGACAGCATGTAGAGCTCTTGAAGTCAAATCTACGTTCGGCAAATATAGAGAGAGGACGCATTAGAAACATTGAATATTTGAAATCATGAGATCGCATAATATTTAATAGGAACTAACTGGGTTATGTAATAACGAAGTGACTCAGCGGATGTGAGATATAATGTTATAGTTAAATCTCTATAATATGAGTGTTGTTTGAGAGGTATATAGAGTATTTGAGTTCGTTAAACTCAGTAGATAAAGTATAAAAATAATAAGTTACAGATAAAAAAATAAGCGTGTTAAATGTGTTGAAAAGGGGCATATGATAGAGGTCTTAAAATATTAAAAGTGTTGTTTAGGTATTTATAATATAAAGGGTGAATGATAACCTGGTGTTAATAAGTACATAAGCGAAATCTATTAAATTTTATCTCTACATAATGAGCACAATATATATATATGATTATTATGTCAAATAAATGTTGGATTCATTCATCGATTGATAGTGTAAGATAGGAATTGAACAGTTTTGATAGAGGGATGTATAAATGGGGACTTACAAAGAATTAGGAATGAGAAGTATGTGTGAGGGGAATCTTCTCAAATGTAAAATAAATGTGTAATAGGGGTAGTTATACTTTCTCATGGAACGGATTATTAATAATGAATGTATGTTAAGAATGTGTGGAGGAACACTTCGAATATCTGGTATAACATTGGCTATAACATAATGAATGAGTGTATAGTGAATATGTGAGTGGGTTTAAATTGTGTAATGAAGTGAAGTTAGTGATTATTTTGAGTACTATAGTATAGGTGAGGATATTAGTTGGAGGATACAACTATATATATATATAGTGATAATAGGTAAGTAAGTTAGTTTTAGGCTAGAAAGTAATGCAAATAATTTTAGAGGTATAATATAGATGATATTATAAATAATTACTGGAATTAATATATGATCAGTATATGTATATAGTTGTAGATTGTGATTGAATGGTATATTATAAGTTAGTATTTATGTTAACAAATGTGATTTATGAGTAAAGATATGGTTCCGAATAATATTGTAAATTATCTGCCTAAGTAATTATATACCTTTATATATTAAGGGTATAAGGGTAATAGCTAAAGGAATCTGTTATAGGAATAACTTTTAAGGGAATATTATTTTGAGAGTGTGTATGAGAATGATATATGTAACTGGTATCCTGTGAGATAAAGAGTGCGTCAATAGTGAATATGTGTGAATTTGAGACTGTAGAATAAAGAACAGTATGCATTAAGAAACATATCAATACAGTAATGACTAGTTGATATCAAAGTATTTCTATATTTAAGCATAATTGTTAAGTTCAGCGTATAAATAAAAGGTGTTTATTAAGGAGGGTCATCGCCGGGCGAGGAAGGTCTAAGGTGACGTTATATCTAACAAGTAAGATCAAAACGAAATGGTTCACTTGTATTATATAGGACACATCATGAGTCAAGTATTAGCTCATAAAAGTTTATGGTACCCACAATTCGTCTTGCAAACCTATTCCCTGTACTGGTGACGTCTGAACTCAACGTCGACACGTCTAAGAACCGTTATATTTAAAGAATCAGAGTGTAGTAGGGTATATCTCTCCAATGAGGTGCTTGCGGTAGAATATAAGATTTATTTTCAGTAACAAATATCTATTGGCGTAACAAAGTTTATGAGCAGAAAGCAAGGAGGTGATGAGTCGACGATATAGAGACGCAAGTACTCGACATATATATTTATAGTCGTTTCACTGGTTTAAAACATGCCCTACCACGAGCTAAAAGACCGCACCGAGTAGTTGTTATCTACCACTCGCTCTCTCTCCGGCCAGTGAATAAGATTCAGATATTCACATAGTTTGAACATCCTTATGAAGTGTATTTTATATAGCAGTTTTAGTATCGTTAATATTCTAATGATTTTCATTTATTTTGTAGTGTTCTAGTTCGACACTCAATTCCTTAATATACCATACCTACAACGTAGCAGCTATCTTGATTGTATTGTGATGAGCATACCTTCTTTTACTTCATTTTATTTCTTTATATTTATTATTTATTATTATTGTTGTATTTATTCCTCATTAATATTATTATATGTGGTTTCATGCTTTTAAGTTGCTGTATCTAATTCTCATATATTGCTTCTAACCTATGTTCATCTAACCACAATCACTTCTCAAGCTAGCACACCCTTACTCCTACATATCGTCTCGGCTCTCATCACATGCCACGACACTAGCACTCAACTCCATCACCCTATTCCTCATCCACCTCATCTCTATCCACATTATCCGTGCATACACCCCTACGCATTCTATATTAGTACTAGAGTTTGCCTTTCGTTACGATATGATCAGATATATTCCTAAATTCTGCCGATACTTGTCTGGAGAGTCTCATGTGGTAGGTAACCGTTAATCTTTATGTGATAATTCAATCTCTTTAATAAAATTCAATACTTATCTTCATATATTCTATTACGCCTTATCTAATATCACCTTCTCACAATCTTTCAATCCCCTTATATTGCTGATCTTCTATAGTTCATATCATTGTGTAAAACATAAATTCTGGACTATATAACTAAATTGATGTCTTGGTATAGATCATCTATTATCACATCATTACTCGTGCTCCGGTACTAAAAGTGGCCCCGTGCATAACGTAAGATAGTGTGCTGACACCATTCAGATATGCTGGTGCTTACTCTCATATTTCTCTTGCTCGCTCAGTAATAATATCTCCCAGATATTGGTTCAGACGATTGGGGTGGATCCGGATAGCCATCTCACTCTCTCGCAATCGGTTAAAGAGTCAAAATGATTATCGCATGCTTTAGCTGATATATTACACTACGTTGTTCTCCACTTCTCCGTTCATTGACCTCCTCCCTTTGTGACACGACCGTATGTTCTTTGTCGATTTGATCCGTTTTACGTCGATTGCCCTCTCCTCTTTCAACTACTTTACTCAACATCAGAGTAATGACCGATTGCGTACTTTCGGATGTGCTTGCGCCTCTCCTGTTTTCATATTGATTTCCACCACTCTGAGCAGTTACCCCCTCTTGGGGCTGTTCAGCACAGCAATGCCTGCTGCCTCGTCCATCTCAGCATAGCAAAATTGTCAGTCTTCCACACCTGTATTTACTGATGATTTAAAATGATTGACGGAATTTGTGGTGAGCTTCTATCTCGAGTTTATTTACTCGCAGAGGATCGCGCTACGAGCGTAGTTCGATGACTCCCTTCCTTCCTCACCTCTCTCTCTCGTATTCACTCCGCCATCATACTTGGTGCTAGATGCGTTGAACCTTGCTTCTTTACTCCTTTATCCTCTGCGGTTTTATACTTCAAATATATCTCATTTTCTATCAATATCGATATTAAGTCTCCTGGGTCACTTCTTCTCGGGTTTGCGCCTCCATCTATGCACGCACTGGACTGATAATATAGTTTTAGGGATAGAGGGACGACGAAGGCTAAGCGACGTGACTTTCTTTTCCTAGTACTTCTTTACAGTATAGTTTCCTATCATAGCCTACTCTTATGTCACACTTAGCATTGATATGGTTTTCACTCCTCTTTCTTCAGTATATTTATTTTTTGCTTCCCGCGCTCCTTCTCTATATTAGAGAAGGCCTCTGCCAGTGGCAGTGGTGGTGGCGGTATTCATTGAAAAAAAAAATAAATAGAGTTTGAGGAACTACTAGATCAATCAGATCTGCGGCAAACATACCTGTTCAGCTCTGAGTCATGGCGAAACCCTGAGAGTATAGATAGTGTTATATGCGCTGCGGTACGCCAAGCGCAACTCTTATAAGAACTGTTAGTGGCATGCGTGTCTCTCAGAACAAATTGGACCACAGCCCTCCGTCTCTTTACTGCAATGGGTATTATATGACTGGACTCCTCCCTCCCGCATCCAATTTGTCAAACCACATCCTCAGTCTGTCAACAGATTTTTGCGTGCGAGGTATCTCATAGTCCTCACATTGGCGTTGTAGCGGAGAAAGGCTATGATGGTTATAGGAAGTCTTTTCACCATATGATGACAAGGACTATCTGCCGCAATAATCTCGCAACTAATAACTAGAAGGGTAGAGAGTGTACCCCACTTTTTCCCATAATATATGTGAGATCAAGTAGATCCTAGGTAATTATATTGACACAACAAAGGATGAATATCTTAACTCCACGCAAGTAGAGGAACAAATGTCAATGCGTTATCATGCATATGAGTTCTATAGTCTAGGACCTCATGCTCGTATCAAATACATGTTCTCTCTAAGAGTAGCTCCGCCCGCTCTCAGGCAACCACAGTCTATCGACAGCTCCACCAGTGTCTGTGTCCGGCGACGTGAGTCCGATTCTCCTCAATGGCGCTAATGACAGTATATGTTAATAAAATCTACCAATACACGAGGAGTGAGTGATGGTAGGAAGTGCACGATAAAGTTATATCTTGGACAAGATTACCGCCCTTGATTTAGTTAGACGTAGGAGCTATAAGATAAGAACACCAGCGTCAATATATATTAAGTAGTAGTTAAAGTAGTGGACACGTTACCGTACTACAGTACATAAGAATGACTTGTAAAGAGTATAGAGGTAAGTAAAATGCTACTGACTCATGGAATGATAATTTCAAGTGCACTGTAGGTATAATCTATTTCAAACGTGTGAAACGTGAGGTGCTGTTGAATTGCAAGGGGTAATCACGACCTGACTATACCTGAGCTCAAAAGATAAATAGTAATGCTAAGATTTGATGCAAACGTCCTTTGCTAGGATCTCGTCTCGCCGCGACGAATCAACTAGTTTGTGAAAAGCACATCTTTATTATAAGTATTCCTATCCAAAGTAAGTAAAAGAGTGTGTCGCTCATGTTTGCCACAACCTGTAAAAGGTTTGGAATTGTTGTGTTTTTCCTCTATACTAGTTAGCAGTTACAACAATAAGGTTGAGAAGCTCATTTACAGCTATCGAAGGTGAGAAGAGAGTAAACTTGCTACCTACAGATAGTAGAACATAATCAATGGAGATTATTAAGAGGGTGTATTATCTCAAAAGTCTATATTGAATATATACTGTGAACGTAAGGTGCTCAACTAACCATTTTATTATCGTCTACTCGAAACATCCCATGGTAGCCAAGGAGATGTAAGTTCTCGACTCAATATGATAGTACATAATGAACCTTTATCTTTTATTACTTCATTGTATATTCGTGTATGTGGCACTTAAGCACACTGAGGGACATTTCTTATAAAAGCAAGAACAGGCAGGTTTTGGGGCCAATATGCATTCTCTCCTTGTGGGGGTGATAAACACGTAGGTTAGCTCTTGATCTATAACGACCAAGAAACAAACTCTAGTGTTACAAACGTAATCGAGAAGTGATGCTTACTGATATTTTTGTCATACTGGTATAAGCAGTTATAGCTAGCTCTGAAGGATTACCTATGATCCGTACATATTCAGACGTATATTACGTGCATACGTTCGATGATTTGGAGATTAATAATAGTATTATCTCTCCAAAACGGAGAGAGCCAGCAATTGTCTTCTAGCTCGTACTGGATATGGCGGCACGGACCAGAAGGGAACATTCCTCATTGTGTAGTCGCCTGGACCTCTACGAGTATGGAGGATATACTGCCTCCAAAGCGTCTTCTGATGACAAGATGTGGTACTGCTAATGTCCGTCTAAGTATGTTGGGGACGTAGCAGAATACTAAATAAAAATAGATTAGATGTTTAGACACAAAATGTATACAAAAGAATGAAAGTTGGCTCTTCGCATATTAATACATATAAAGTTGAGTCTGTGCCCCCTCTCGACTAACATCAAATAGACTTACCTTCGTAGTGTGGGCTGGTACTGATAGATGATGTTGAATGAATTAATTATAAAATAATAATATAATTAATAAATAATAAATAAATAATAATAAATTAAATAAATTAAATATAATAATAATAATAATAATAATAATAATAAATAAATTAAATAACATAATAATAATAATATCTTATCCATTTACTATTCATAAGAAATAAATATTATTAACTTTCAAAATAATAACAGTACTATAAGTATATATATATAATATATAGTTTTCAAGTTTATATATGAGTCACTGCTGGGGTGCAAATTACATCCTATGAGCTAATGTTTCTTTCATACTTGAATTCTATATTATAAGGAATGAAAACAGGTTTCATTCATTATCAACTAATCACCAGAATATTAATATGGGTTCTAGATGTAGCTCAATCTAGTTTCTACGTACTCCATTTATGACAATTGTACTTTATTATGGTAGCGTGTGGATATAAAATCATTATTTTACTCATATCATTACTAACGAATTTTCTCAATTCTCCCCAAAATCATAATTTGCTAAGGTAATATTATTCGACAGACTTATGAATGTTGTTTTACACTATAAAGTAAATTTGCGCTTGAATCAACTTTTTTGGTATCTTCTCTACTGTATAAATTTCTGGGCCTCTTGCCCAACAAACATCTCCTATAGTAATTTCTATTATATAGTAAATCTATTTCCCCCTCTTATCTTACATATTCTAACTTAGTTGTCTACATCTACCTCATCGTTGGTCTTACCCTTTTTTTATCACCTAATTACCACCTACTGTGACAATTCCGGCTCCTTCCTCCTTATTATCCTTTTTAAGGTTATGTCCCATATATATGTATCTAGCCTGGTCTATTACTCATGAGTTATACGTGGTGGATGAGATCCTAGTTTCTATGAACATCAGGAAGTTACTAATAAAACATTAATACATTTAGCTAAAATTTGGTAAAAAAAATGAAAAATTTAGTAAATTAATATATTTAGGCACATTAGTGGTCCTATTTACTTTTGTTATTATAATTATATGGCTATAGTTCTCTATACTTTAAAATTCCTAGTACTTAGTAAATCTACTAATAGCATCATAGTGTTTTTATATGTACACCACACTTGTAAGACACGGAAGAGTTTGAAATTTCTTATAAGTACTGGGATTCATTAGTGAAAACTGAATAAAATAGTAAAAAAATTATTTATCTGCACTTTGCAATTAACACAATATATGTATAAATGGAATCATTCTAAATAAGACAAACTTTCAATAATGGAGTTCCAACTAATATAGTAATATTTATTTATATTATTTATTTTTTTTTTAGTCAACACACCTCTCTATACGGGCAGAAGCCCCCTCTAGTCTACGAATATTATATTACATTCCAATGAATATGGGATAAGATAGACAAATCTCTGAAATGAGATATATAACTGGAGTAGAGGTATCTCAAATCTATGTATGAGTAACCTTGGGTGTAAGAGTAAAAGTATGATCTAATTAATACTGAAAACAGGCAAGACAATTCCATAGAATTTTGTGAATTGTCTCTCTCAATTCTCTATAGGAACAATCTATCAATATAACTATTCATATATCTTGCGCCAGGATCAATGCATCACTACTTATTGATATATATATAATGATAATACACTCTCAATATTAAAAATTACTCTTCAATGAATTATGATAATTATTTTAGAGTACATTCATGTTTATATAATATAAGAACGTGCTCAGTCTTAGGAGAGCTGTACATGCTTGTGATAAGTTTTCTGTAGGTATAGATATAGTATATAGAAATTTGCCTCTATTACCCACTATAAATATCTGTAATATTGATTTATATAACGTATATAAATGCACTAAAGTCAAATAAAGAGCGGTATAATCATAGTTAATAGTGATAGGATATAGCTGGAATAATGTTTAAAAGAAGAGGATAGAATAATGTGCAGATATCGAATATTCTAATAAAATAACTGTATTAACCTGGAAGATGAGAATAAAATATATTCCCTAAAGGTGTACTTAAGCATAGATCATATTATTATTATAAACCAATATCTATAAGAAACAAAAGAGCTGAAATAATTCCTAATAATATATACCCAAATATACAGGTACTCGGATATTAACTCGTATCGTTTAAAAAAATCTTATTTATGGTATATATATATTATATATAATAACAATATGTTTATTTACTAGAATAATTTATTCCATGAGTTCTCTATATGAACAATAATGATCTATTATAAGCAAATAAATATTGAACAAATGTTGAAAGAGGTAATGATATAGAAATTTAGGATAAAGAATCTTTGAAAGGCTATTAAATGTAGTCATAATTAACTATAAATAATATTTACTAATTTAAGAGAATAAAAGTGTATATCATCATATATTTATTAAAGTGTTTAGTACACAACTACCAATATATCCTTGCATAACCTCTTTTTCTTGTTCTTATTATAAATATGAAGGCAAACACGTTCTAATTAACTTAAAATAACATTATATACATTCATGCACTAAAGGATAAGAAAATCTACTGTAAAATAAAAGAAATAAATAATATATTAATATATATATACATAATTAAATAATGTGAATAATGACTATGTCAAAATAACTCTTGTTTTTATAACTTACAGTTTACACCGGACTTATATATACAATTCAGGTGTTTTGTGATAATTTAAATGTGTTGAATTATTACAGTTAGTATCTTCTTCAATAGATATATAATATAGTCTCAATAATAAGGTCATACTTTTATATATATCATATTTCGGATTTAATCATATTTACGCATGAGTCATGCGAGAATACACAATCATTTCTCGTGTTATAAAATAAGATTATAATTAGCGGCTATTTTAACTATTTTATAGGATTTCTCACGTAACAGATCAGAAGATAATACATTTGTTTTTTATCTATACTAATCTTAATATATAATATAGTTTTTCATAATTAAAATACAATAAATCATACAGTACATATAACTTATATTATAATTTATATTACATTAAGATTAGATCGGCCTATAGTTGTGGACGTGATAAGACATCAATTTCCTCAAGTGGGTTCGTTTCTGGCTGATTCGAAAATGGTGAGTTACGAACTGAAAGGACCGTTGTGTTAGAATAGAGGATTATGCGTCTCTACCCTTTACCTTAATATTTAATTATCTTGTCTAGGAAAAAGGAATTATGCTTATTGCCATGACTCTCTAGCCCTGAGGTCTCTAAATAAGACCATTCTTTAAGTGATCAGAACCGTGCTGTTTATCTATGCGGCAAAATTGTATGAATCGTCTGGGTACATGGAATGTTTAGAAGAATAAATTGCTCTCTGATTATTAGGATTGGTTATGGTGAGGGGATTATAAATATATAGTTATGTAAATTAAATAATGGGATGTGGGATGCTATTATTATATTATTATTATATATATTATATAATTTATGAGGGGGTGTATGTTATTGGTATAGTGTATATATGGGGGGATATATTTGTGTTGTATACAAGGGTAAGTTTTTATATTGTTTGATGTCAACTTAAAACAAATAGTTTAAAAGGAAAGCAGCGAGTAACGAGTGGGTGTGGGTGAAATAGTGTGTTGAGGTTGGAAAGAGATATAAGTAATGAGAGGTTGACATGTGAGTAAAGTGAGTCTTAGTAGTATTTACTTGTAATTGAGGCCTTGTTGGCTAAATAGATAGTATTATTATTGATAGTTTTGATTATGTGTGGTATAATATAAGTATTATATAGATATTATCCGTGGTACTATGGCATTTCAGATTGATATGTATGTTGTGATCGACTCAAATAATGGGGTTTGAGAATAAAGCGATCATAAAAAGGTATTGTATTATAAATATATATATATAACAGGTGCTTTTTTGGTAGAGTGTGTAAAATGAAAAAAGTAAATTAGTAGTATACTCTAAGGTTATATATTGATATATATTTTCTGTTGAGAAAAGAGATTGTATGTGTGCAATTAAATCATTCTTGGGCAGAGATTTATTATAAGTATCTCACGAGAGTTGGTTATATAGGTAGTAAGAAATTGTATAGTATATTGAAGTGATAAGTAAGATATTTAATTTTATTTAGCTGTAGTTAGTAATAAATAAATGTTAAGTATGCGTAAGGTAACTCAATTAAATCTTATGTAGAGTGCAGGTTGGGTAGATGGGTATTAATACAGCTAATCTTATTGTCGCTATAATATTAGTAGAAGATTAGTATGGGAACACGGTGGGAGGAAGGAGATTATAAAAAAGGTAAGTGGTGTAAAGAATTGAGTGTGAGAAAGTTAAGTGAACAAGGTTATAAAGAAAAGTATGTGAAAGCGCTTTAAAATAAATCACTTGAATATGAACAAGAAACTGAACAATCTTGAGCGCAAATGTAAGGAACGTTTGTTAATAGTGCAAAAAAGAAGTGGATATTGCTAAATTAGAGTTTAGTAAAATCAAGAGAGTGGTGGAATGAAGGTGATAACAAACGGTTAAGTGTAAAAAAAAGGCGTGGTTACATATTGTTAAAAAGGCAATGTGAGGTCTTATAAGAAAGGTGTGTGGAAAATATATAAGGAGGAAAAAATGATACAAAATATCAAATATATGAAAAAAAAAGGTAAAATTGAACAGTTTGGAAGGAGGATGAATGGGGACTTACAAAGAATTAGGAAGGAAGTATGAGTGAGGGGAATCTTCAAAGAAAAATGAATAGGGGTGCTACTTTCGGACTGAAAATGAATGTGATGAATGTTGTGGGAGGGCAAAGCACTTCGAAATCTGCATAGATTGGGCAGCAATTTGAAGATGTGATAGGTGAATGGAGTGGGAGTTTAATTGATAAGAAGAATAGTTTGTTGAGGATTAGTAGGGAGAGTAATAGTAAACATGAATGGTAAATTAGGCAGGTATAGATGGATTTACTGGTGAAATGATCAAGAATGGAGGCGAGATTGTGATTGAATGGATATGAGTTGTGTACAAGGCGTTTATGAAATTATGGTTCCGAAGGATTGGAGGAGCTTGTAATATTTATCTTTATCTATAATTATTTTATCATCAGGAAGCTGCAGGAACTATAAGGAATTAATTTATTGAGTGCTGTAGGGATCTTATATGCTGGTATCCTGGATGAAAGAGTGCGTCAAGTGACTGTGGGATTGACTGGTAAAGAACAAGGTGCATTAAGAAGTAGTAAAGGATGTGTAAATCAAAGTTTTCATATTTAAACAAATTAGTAGATAAAGAAGAGAAAGAAAGAGAGAGAGAGAAAAAAATTTTATTTAGGTTTTATGGACTTACAACATGTGTATGACAGAATTAATTCATATATGGGGTTGATGCTACACTTCTGAATGGAATTAAAAGTGTGTATGTCGACAATGAAGCTTGTGTAAGATTAAATGGAGTAAAGAGAGAACGCTTAGTATTAACAGTGGAGCGAAGCAAGGATAGTGGGTGAAGAGAGAGTCTGCATTGTGAAATAATGTTGGATGGCAAGCAATTGGAACAAGTATCAGAGTTTAAATATTTAGGTTATATGTTCGATAAAATGCGAATGGATGATGCTGAGTGCAGTAGGAAAGTTGTGAATGGTTGGAAGGTGACTGATGCAATTAAATCTTTTGTGAATGTAAAGACACCAAGTATTGAAGACACGAGTGTGCTAGGGTTCTGTATGAGGGTTTGTTGTTACCAGTGTTTATGTAAAGTGGTGATACTATGATGTTGGGTATGAGGTATATATCTAAGATGCAATCGGTTGAGATGGATAATGTTAGGTGTGAGAAGAGTTGATAAAATGAGGAATCACTGAGTGTATTGAGATGGTTTGGTCATATGGAAAGGTTGGATGATAGTCGGCTGGTTAAGCAGATGCATAGTGGAGTGTGCTGGGAGACCAAAGAAAAAGTGGATTGGGTTAGTAGGAATATGAAGGAAAGGAATGTGAGTTTGGCAGAGGCGAGAAGAAATGTGCATAATACGAGTGCATGAATGGCATTGTTTTGTGAGGGGGTATGGTTGTGGGCCGCCTGGCCCAAGGGATGAACCCTACATTGACGAGATAACACAGTGAGAGTCCATTGCAGTTTCATGAAGTCCTAGGGTGGATTTTTTTTACTGCGACGAGCTCTCACTTAAGGGTATGGAGGAAACGACAGGGGAGGGGGGGTTCCTTTCGACTTACATCATGTTCTACTACTTTTCTGTTTCCAGTTTGTGTTGCGCACCTGATCCCCAATCTGGGGAAAGGAGGTAGATGATGATGATGAACACAAAATTCAAATACTTTACAATAGTTATTGAATTTAATTCTTTTATATCTGAAATAGCAAAAATATCTTCATTTCCTAGTTTTTTACATAAATAATGGTCGTAGTTATATGCTTATATTAGTCCGCTTACATTATTGTAAAATGAATTAATTTATTTTCTTACATTTACTCTTGTGTTAATAAACTTATTTGCTGGCATAATTACCTACGTTTTAATAACTCTGAAATTGTAATTTAATTTGCTAATAATAAGAAGTCTTTTAATTGACAAACTGATTTTACTTTCCAAAAGTTCATTCTTGATTTCGATCTCACTTTTAATATTCATAATAGACTCGAAATTTACTTTCTTCTCAAAATATCTCAAGAGAAAAACAAAATTTTCCTGTTTAATAAAAAAAAAAAAATTATATTTATTCCAATCATTTACCCTCTAATTTTAGTACTTTCCATCACAAAGAAAAAAAAATTTAAAAATTGCTAAAACCTCTCGATCTAATAACTCTACTCATTTAAGTGGAGTATATTTCCTTTTAATATTCATTAGTTATAATCTATTCAATAATACAGTCTGAAAATTGTAGGGCTGCAGAATAACTCATTTGGATACCCAATTTTGGTCCCAATTACAATTCCAAATATTTGTGATTTCCAATTACAATAACAAAGTTGGAATTATGTGAGATTGTGCAAATCTTATTCCAACATCAGAAATATGAGAATCTGATTATGATTTTAACTTTGATGTTGCTTATCTAGAGTACATTCAACTGACAAAAATTTCAACATTTCTTTTTAGTAAAATGCAGTAAAATTAATTAAGGTGTGAGGATTTAATAACAAAATTTAACTTGTAACCAGATAGCCACTTCCTTTACTTTATATTCCTCTTCTTAACAAATTAAAACTTTTCTAATGCCATTGCTGAGTGTTTACAGTATTAAAAATATCAATAATGATAGCTAGAATAGGAATACAAATGGGGTGAATAGGGACAGGTTTGGAGTGAATTATTATTTTATATTTTAAGGATTTAAGACTATTTAATGTAAAGATACTTAACAAAACTTATCATAACATTACTAACACTACTGAGGTCCTAGGCCAAATATCTAGCGCTACTGTGATTGTTCTATAACAGATACAGCCCTAACCTATATATATATATATATATATATATATATATATATATATACATATATATATATATATATATATATATATATATATATTATATATATATATATATATATATATATATATATATAGATATATATATATATATATATAATATATATATATATATATATATATATATATATATATATATATTATATTATATATATATATAATATAATATAGGAGAAAGATAGTAATATATATATATATATATATATATATATATATTTATGTTGCTATACATATATATATACTGTAAATGGGGCAATTCGGTCCTCAAAATCAGGGGTATTCAAAATGCTAAGGTTTATGGAGACTATTTTTTTTTTTCGAAATTTTTTTTTTTATATGTTAATGTTATCCTTTGGGAGTAGAATTATATATTTGTATTGGTATATAATATAGACACGTTAAAGGAAGTGATCGGTGGACCGAATTGCCCCAGATTTTGGGCGGGTACTCCGGTCCACTTCAATTTTCACATCCCTAAGAATCCCTGGCCAAAGTGTTTTTATTTAATAACTATGATAAGTCGTTTTCATTTTTAAAACATAATGGTATTACACATACTTTTAAGAAATTGGGTCTAAAAACTAATAAAAAATGCATTAAATGTTCGAAGTTTATGTTTCTCGTTAAGCTGGGAACAAAATCGTAAGCCGCCTAACGTAAGAATTTCTTTAATTCTGTAAGGCTGTTATTCTTTTATTCTATAATATACAGAATTAAGGAAATCTTTACGCTTGGTGAGTGTTTTTTTACTTACTGCTATGTTTAACAAAATGAATGCAAATGCTAAGTTGATAAATGGAACGCAAGCTCAAGCGTTTTAGGTCTATTTTTAAACACAATGGTATTAACAACATTATTTTAAGAAATTGGGTTTGAAAACCAATAAATATCGGAGGTGTGTTGTTTATTTAAACGCAAAATCAGCTAAAAATGCTCACCAAACGCAAGGAATTTCCTTAATTCTTTTGTATTTATAATGGTGAATTAAGAAAATTTCTTTACGCTTGGTGAGTGCTTTTTACGATTTTGGCGCTGTTTTTGATAAAACTAACTGTGCAATGTAAAAATTCTGGTATATGCTGCAATTCTTTTTTATTTTATATTACACAGAATTAAGGAAATTTTTTTTACGTTTGGTGAGAGTTTTTTTTACGATTTTGCGCAAAACAAAAACGAACGCAAACGCTGTTTGACAAAAACGAATGCAAACTCGTGAGTGTTTTAGGCTACGTTTCGTAAGAACCAATGCAAGAATGAAAACTGCTTAAGGGTCTGGCAACATCATCAGCAGAGTATCCCTTTGTATCCCTGCCGTGTTACTTTTGCGTAAGTGTGAACCATCTTGCTGAAAAAAATTGTACAAGTTAATTAGGCTTATGTTGAAAAACTTTACCTACCCATCTTGCTGTAAAAGTGTAAAAAATATTTTAAACATTATATTTCAGACATCTTTTTGTAAAAGAGTATTAAAAAATTTAATTTAATGAAGATTTCAATGTGGACCGAATTGCCCCACGCAAATTTTTAAACCTGGACTGAATTGCCCCATGTTACAATTTTTATAATAAAACATATTTATCTCTTGCCTGAATGACTCCAACGATTGCATTAAGGTTATGAACTATTTTTAAGTACTATATCTTGGTACCAATAATGTAGTACAATTATTTTGACCTGTATGATTCTTAGCAATAAGCCTAAAATTTACGATTTTAAAGTGCTCAAAAAAAAAAAAAAAATCACAAAATTAAAGGACTTAAATTAAATGTTTCATAAAAAATTAATATCTAAGACATAAAAATACATTATTTTACATCTTTTAAAGATATATTTTACATCGTATAGGCTATTTTGAGCCACTGAACCGAATTCCACGTGGGCCGAATAGCCCCACGTGGACCGAATTACCCTGTTTTACGGTATATATATATATATATATATATATATATATATACTATATATATATATATATATATATATATATATATATATATATATATATATATATATATATATATATATATATATATATATATAACATATAATATTCTTAATCATAAAAACTATTGATTATCAAAAAAATAATAATGCTATTGATGTAATCAGAAAAAATATCTAGTTTCTTCATTCCTACACAAAGGAAGCGAAGCCTAATTTCATGAGCAGAGTATTCTTTTTGAATCATTATAATATTCAATTTGAAAATTATTTACTTTCAGTCAGTGAACTGGCATTTTAGTTGTTATTCACACTATGAACTTGAAATGTATTTGTTATTCAAACACAAAATAGAGCACAGGAAATGCAAATTCAGTGATTTAAAAGGCAGTTAAAACATTAAAAATCTATTTCAAGCTTCACGAAACTAAACATTCATCCAGGAATTTCAAAGTTGTTAAAACTTCCATAGACTTTTCATTTTTAATCCATCAAGGTTAGGTCTCATTTTAGGCCTTCTAGTTCAGGTTATGATATGTTTTGTTAGGTATACACAGAGAAAATCTATGTATACTTAACAAATCTTATCATAACCTGAACTAGAATGGCTCTAAAATGAGCATGAGGCCCACTAATTTTTTTTTTATAAGAAAGCCAATGGGAAAATTTTTAACTTTGAGAGGCTGTAATTTTTTCCTAAAGACTTAAATCATTTTGGTGGTATGCTTCATTATTATTTTTTTAGAATGTATCTTGTGATTTTTAAAAAAAAGTAAATATTTTGTCTTTATATAGGAAAAAAGTTATAGCCTCTCAAAGTTGTTAAAACTCCCATAGACTTTTCATTTATGATCCATCCAGGTTAGGTCTCATTTCAGGCCCTCTAGTTCAGGTTATAAGAAGTTTTGTTAGGTATACACAGAGAAAATCTATGTAGAATTAACAAATCTTATCATAACATGAACTAGGATTGCCCTAAAAACAAGGACGAGGCGTACTCAAATTTTTTTAAGAGTTTCCAAGTGGTGAAGTGGCGCACGAAAAACGCGAAAGCGTTTACGATAAATGCGAAACGGTTAAACACCCAATTTCCAGGGATTGAACGCTACATC
>JABUQX010074494.1:27500-38258 GCA_015478945.1 Trachelipus rathkii | reverse complement strand
GAGCAAATTATATAACACCCTATTAATCATACTATCACTATCCACATATTACCATCACTTATATACTATTATATCTATATATATACTATATCTATATACTATATACTATACTATATAATATCATAATTAATATTATATATATATCTATAAATATAATCATAATATTATATAATATCATATTAATTATTATATATATATATATATATACAACTATATATATACATATATATATATATAATATTATATATATATTATAATATATACTATAATATAATATATATAATATCATATACTTATATATAAATACATATATTATAAGTAATTTAGTGATAGCTGAATCAAATGACAGGAAAAATGAAGAAGCACATTTGCACGGAACACATCGAACCCTTAAAATTGACAAGATTCACTACTTAACCAGGACGCCAAATCCACGCATACAAGCCACCTCACCGACACCATTCCTTTTTGAAAAAATGAGGATGTTGAGGATTTTTTCTACATTTATTAAAAGCCATATAAAATAAATATTATTTGTCCATCCAATTTTATGGAGTTTAATGGCGCATAATTTGTATCACTTATTTCAAACGCATTCTTGTTATACACTAATATATATATTATATATTACCTATCTTGAATGATCTCATACTACTATACCTACCATAACTATATCATATATATATATATCATTATTAATATATAATATTACTATATCTATTGAAATATAAAGATATTTTCTATACATTAGCAGAAACCAATACAAATCTGTAATACTATATTTAATATATATTAAAATATATACAACATATATATAAAAAAAAATATATATATATTATATATTGATATATATATTACTATTAAATATACTTATTTATATATATATATATACTCATAATATCATAACATTATATCTAATATATATACTACATCATATAATATAATTATATATATATACTATAATTATAATATAATATACATATATGATATATGTATATATATAATATACACATGATATAATATTTCTAAAATCTGTGATCATTATCTATTATATATATATATACACACTTATATATACTATATATATATTATGTACTATAGTATAATCTACATACAACTATATCACTATTATATTTAACAATACTATATATATATTATACTAATTATAATACTATCTTAATATTTAATACTAAATAATATATTTCACATTCTCTTTATATATATATACCTCCCCTCTCTTACTAATCTATCTATCTTTCAAATGTATTTAAAAATACTATACATATATTCAATGAATATATATATATATAAATATATAATATATATTTCATATATATTATACTAATATATATTACTTACTAATTATATAATATATTATATTATTATATATACTACTATATTTATATATATATACTACTATCAATAATTGTAAATATAACTATATAATAATATATATATATACTATATATCAACTAATATATTTGAATACACTATACTATTATATATATATATAATATATATATATAACTATCATATATTTATATATTATTTAACCTTACATATCATATACCTAATACAACTAACTTACTATAATACTAATATAACACTATACTATAATATATAATCTAGAGGTGTAGTGGAAGAAAGAAATGCGAACCGACGGAGAGACTGTGAAAGAGGAGGGAAAAGGAGGCAGGTGGTATGAAGCATAGCCAAAGGAACCCTGAATAGGATGCACTATTGACAGGAACCACCAAGCAAAGAAGGAAGATTATTACATTGGGCAACAGAGAAGCTCAATAGCAGGAGAGAAAGAGTCAAGAGATTTATAACAAAAAGACGAAATGAGAGACACATTGTAAAGCCGGAGGAACCAAAAACAAAAAGGTGGACTAAGTACTTGATACGAATTGTATCAATGTGCGGAGTGACGTCAGGAAGAGAAGGGGAGAAGACAGAGGCAGGAGGAGGATAGGAGAAGAAACGTGGAGGAGAGAGGAACGGAGGAATAACGGAGGAGGATTTGAGCGACGATGGATAAAAATTTGAGTCTGGCCCTGAGGGCAGAGGCGGAGGAACAGGGGGCTGCAAGACCTTGATGCCTGAGTTCCTGAAACAGGTGCTGGGTAGGGAGATAGAGTGTGGGAGGTTGGGGAAGGTCAATTAATAGTTCTACCATTTATAACAGGAAGGGAATAAGGCGGGTACGGGCGGCGGCGGGGGGCACGCACAAACACCCCTCACCAACAACAAACACACCCCACCATCACACCCTTGTAAAAATTATAGAGGACATCCTTACTCAATGGATCAACATTGGAAACAATATAATGAAAGATATATTACAAGAAAATTAAGATAAAAAAAAAATAGAACCCCAGCATTGGGTGAAGAGCAGTATGGGGTACAGAGGTGGTAGAGTACATACAGATTCTAATGTTTGATTACGGAATGATATAGAAAAGAAATGGGAATAACTAATAAGGAAGGCCTCATATATCGACCTAATTGTAATTATTTGTAAATATTGATTTCGATTCTGCTTATCTTCACCTACTATATCAAATATATCTAATATAATAATATTTATATATATACTATATATCATACTATATAATATATATACTATATACACTATAATATTATATATATATAATATATATGTATCATAATATATATAATATATTAATACCCATATCACCACCCATTATTAACTATTATACTCACACAAACCCCCTTACAAACACAACCCTGTACAGACACCACCACTCAACTACGCAGCTACAACACCACACTCACCCCCTCGCTACCACGCCCTCACCCCATCCACACACACCATACTATCCATACCGATACACCACCACACTCCAACACACACCCACGCCCATGCCACACCCCTCACATGAACATCACCACAACATCACACCTACCCACCCGACACAACCAAATCACACCCCAACTCACAACATACCCAACAACTAACCCCCACAACTTCCAATCAACTAACAAACCCAACACACACACATAACAACACTTAAATACAACCATACACAATATACCAACCCCGACCATATCCATCGCAATACACACTATCACTCAACCATCACCACACCACACCTAATCACCAACACCCCTCCACCACTCTCAACACCACTACACTGCCAACCTACAACTAACACTCGCCTCTCAAACACCCTCACATACAAACTCCTCCAACCACCTCTCACGACCACAACACAATCAACAACTAAAATCCACAAACCATCACACCACCATAACCAACTATACCACTCCCCTCTCTCTCTATCAACATATATATAACACAATAAATATATACCTAATATAAATTACATAATATTAATATATATAATAACTATACCTATACCTATAACAATATTACACCAATACTAACTAATAACCATTATACTAATATATATCAATAAATATATATATAATTTAATGATAAACATCAATAATATATATATATATAATTATACTATATATTACTAAATTTATATAATATTATATAAATTATAATATTATATAATAATTAATATATCTATTATATATATATATTATACTACATATATTTAATATAAAATTATTTAATTTTATCTACTAATTTATTATTATATAATACTTAATATTATATATATATAATATTTATTACTGACACTATAACATAATATATATATATATATATATATCTACATATTATATATATATATATATATCTTTTTTAGTATATTATAATATATATATATATCATACAACATATATATATATCATCATATTATCAATAATAATATATATTATATAAATTAACAATTTAATTATAATTAAAATCTATATACTATATATATATTATACTATATATATATAACTTATCATATAATATATCATATATATATATCATATTACATATACTATATTCATTAAACCTATTACTATATATATATATATATATATACATATATCATCATAATTCTTTAAGCAGCCGTGTAACGTGGAGAAAGAATGAAAGCGCGAGGGTGAAGAGCGAGGGCAAAGGAGGAGGTGGCTAAGAAGCTAGCAAAAGGAACTGATGCATGATATGAAGGAAAGCAAGAAGAGGATTTTTTTTAGATTGGCAAGAGCGTATAGAGGAGCGAAGAGTAGAGTATGTAATATCAAAGACGAAAATGGAGACACATTGGTAAGGGGAGAAAAAAAACAAAAGGTGGATAGGGTACTTGATGAATTGTTGAATGTGGAAGTGCAGTCGGAAGAGGAAGGGAGAGAGAGAGTGAGGAGCGATGAGGAGAGAAACGTGGAGGAGAAGAGGAGGAGGCAAATTAACGGAGGAGAAATTTTGAGGACGAAGATGGGATAAATATTGAGTTGCTAAGGGAGGGAGGAAAGGGGCTGAAAGCAAATTGATGCTGAACTTTCTGACCAGGTGCTTGGGTGCGAGAGTAGAGTGTCGGGGAGGTTGGGAAGGTCAAATATTTTCTCAATTTATAAAGGTAAGGGGACACACAAAATTGTAAAAATTATAGTAGATTGTACAAAACAGACCGGATTGGGTTTACGAATGTATGCTATGGCAAACTTACATGAAAGAATATTAAAGACAAATATTGTAAAAAAATCTAGATCTAGGATTGGCCTAATAAAGGATATGGGACTAAGTGGTAGACAATGCCATCAGATAATGTTAGAAGTATGGGTTGATACGGGAAAAAAGGACAGCGGAAAAGAACGATACAATAAAGACGGATTAATCGCCTTCAAGACTTGAAGAAAAGCCATTTGACTTACTCCTACCACGACGAGACAGCTGCGGAGTTCCGGAGCAGAGATATGAAGTTGGGGCAAGACTGCATAAAAGGCAGATAAAGAAGTTTACATACGGCCATAGCATAGTAAAGGTAAGAGCAGGAATATACTGAACGAGGACTGGTATCTGTATAGACTCTCGAGCAATGCAGGAGGGACGTGTATTTGTCGCCGATAACTAGTTTTACTAGCGTATATTCGAACACAGACCTTAAAAGTGCTAACAATAAAAGAGATTTAAAAGACAGACTTGCGGAGACCAATCATCGGAGTATAATGCAAGAAATGATTGCTGGCATGTTACTGGATGGTGAGAGGTTGAAGCAAATGGTCCTCGGTGCTTTCGCACGAACAGTTAGAGAAGCAATAGGATTGAACTTATGACAATGTGGAGAAAACAAGGACATCAATGGTAGTAAGCAGAGAGGAGAGGAGGACAGGTTGAATAGTGGATGTTGAAACACCTTTAAAATTAAAATATAGTGGATAGATATAAATATGCTAGGAAACGCATTTGGAAGGAGAAGGGAAGGTTGTGCCAAAGAAAATTATTGAGTAAGGGATTGCAGCTAGTATGGCAGGAGTGGATAAGAGCAGCCAATTACCCCATCTTGAAAATAAACTATATGACATTAAATTTTAAGTTGTTCGTTCAGACGAGGGAGTGTTGACGCCGTTACTGTTGTATGGGGCGGAGACATGGAGATGACTAGGGAGAGAGGAGAGTAGAATTCAGACAGCGGAGATGAGTGTGTTGAGTACGGTGATCTGGAAAGCAGAAGAGGACAGAGTTGAAGACAATCGAGGACAGTGAGGGAAGAGCGTTGGCGTGTTGAAACACATGATGAATAGGTGGACGCAGCCAGACCAGAGATGGATAGGGACACCTGGGAGAGGTGCGGGAGACGAAGAGTTGCCAGTCAGGGACGGTTGGAGATGGAGGTAGAGAGCCGGGGGAGTGTAGACCGTTGGGGCAGACGCAGGAAGAGTTGGAGAACACAGTAGAGGATTCATTGAGGACCACAACCAGATGCCTGCAATGGAATAGAGCTGATGGCGGATGGGTCCGTGATGGATGATCCAAGAAGGCAAGCGGAGGTTGGACCCTACTTCTGACAAGTTCGTAGCAGCTGGACTGAGAGAGAATGTAAAGATGTAACAGATATATCATATAATACTAATTATATAATACTATTATATATATTATATAACTATACTATATATATAATTATATATCATAATCTATATTAGCCAATATCAGTCATGTACCAATCACTAATAATATCTTATATATATATATTATATATATTATAATATATATATATATATATATAATATAATCCATTTATATATACATATTTATATATATATTTATATATATAGTCTATATACTACTATATAGATATATATTTATATATATATAATATTAATATATAATTATAATATATATATAACATATACATATATATTATATATATATATATTATATTATATATATAAATCTATATATATTACTAATATACTATATAATAACATTATATATTCATATGACATATATATATATATAGTCATATATATTATGAATATACGTATATAATATATATAATATATCTAATATATATATATATATAATATTTATATTCATTATATACCTATAAATATATATATAAATATATACTAATATTTTTAATTCAAACTTCAAAGGGTAAAAAGTACCGCATCCGCATCCGCATCTCCATCCGCATTTGATGAACCAGCATAAGAGATAAGATAGGCATCAGCATTACCGCATACCGCATCCGACACCGCAAACAGTTTCAATTTTTAACGGCTCCATCACTTAAATATATATATATATTTATATATATAATATATACTTATATATATATTATATATTTTAGTACCTATATATATTATATATATATATATATATATACTTATTATACTAATAATATAATATATAATATATATATATATAATATATATATATATTCTATTATAATTAACATCATATATATATAACCATATTTATATATATATATTACAATATTCTATATATACTAAGTTAGACTCATATATATACTAACTATAATATATATATATTATATATATTTTTTTTATTTTTTTTTTTTTATTTTTTTTTTATTCTTCTTGAAAATTTTTCCTTGAAAACTACCAAACCAACACACAGATCAAAAATCTCCCACTTTGCTCCATCAAACCAACCGATACTGTAATCTCATTCAGCTTAATTAGACAACAGCCATCTATTGCATGCAACATATCATAAAATCATGACTGGCCATTGTTATCACCAACGATAATTAGAAGGGGCTTTGGGACAGTGGGAGGCTTCCAACAAATGATAACAGTAAATCGTGGAGGGTGGGTCGCCATTTACGGCCGCCTCGGATCTAGTATGTACTTTCATCTAACTTACGCAACAACATCCTTTTCTTATTTTTTTTACATTCCTCAAACGGAATATCGAGGACATCTTATATTTCCTGATAAATTAAACCCAATGGCTGTATATATTAATGTCACAATAATTTATGAAAGTACAAGAAGTAGTGGGTGAAAAGCTTTCATTTGTCTAGTGGGTTCCTGTTTCTGTCTTCTGTCAGCTATTTCTTATTGTAATTAGCGATTTTATCTGTAAGCTGCTTCCTTGTTTCTTCCAATTGCTAAAGTTAGTCTTCCATATTTCAAGAGGTCGCAGGGCGTTCTTAACGCGTAAAATACAAGGGTCATCTCCACGGTCCAGCACAGAGTCCTTTGTTAATACAACTAGTAAACCCTCGTGGGGATCTGCTCCGGCGTCGGGAGTATATCTGGCTCTACTGGGGAAAAGAATTAGTCACATAACCATTCCTACCTTCTCGCGCAGTGGTTCAGAAAAAACTGTGCCATACTAATGATACTGGAAGCTTTGGGACATATGTTCGATCTTGAACAATAGCATCATTTCAGACTCCCAAAGCTCGGTTTGAAAGAAGTTCTACTTCATTCTGGAAATAAATATCCATTAGGAGTCATATGGAAATATAAAACTTGTACTTAGCATAATTCAGTATGAAAGGTATTCAATGGATATTTGGGGATTCAGGAAAGTGATTTCTCTTTTAATTGGATTGAAGGTTGGTTGCAATAGGTTCTATTTGTTTTAGTGCGAATGGAACAGCAGGTAGGGGAAAAATCACTTCATTCAAAAAAACAGTGGCGAAAAAAGTTTTGATATGTGAACCTTTTGAGCATTTTGGATTATGAGTAATGCTTCAACGTATAATAAATTGATCAACTGAAATATGATTTAGGATAGAATGCTACAACAGTGGTCGTGACGCTATCAGATCTGCTTCACTTTTGCTTGCTCAATTAAGATCGAGGGGTGTTGAACATATGGTGCTTAGAGATCTTTGGACAATTCTACATACTGTGATAATAATATATAATTACGTAGTGATAGTGTTTTAAATATTGATGTGTTATAATTTAATTGGCGACAGTATTATCAATTGGAGATATTGATAGTGATAATATAGTAATAATGATGATAGTGGTTGTTAATGTTAATTATAGTCAATAGCATAAATGATAATGATAGGGGAGTGATACGGTAAATGGATAACCCGTAAAATTGTAAATGATGCATATTAATGGATACTCAGTTGCATAACCATCTGGTAATACGATAATAATATGATGGTAATGACAGTGATATTCAAGTAGATAACAATTAGTAAAATATGATAAGTATTATTAATAATATTTATACTTCAGTAATATATATATATATATATATATTATATTCTAATTAATAATATATAATTATTATATATATCTATATAAATATATATATATATAATATATTATATATAATATATATATATATAATATTTTATATATATATATTACAATATATATATTATATTATATATATATATATATAATAATATATATATAATATATATACTATATATATAATATATATATTTTTATACTATATATATGTAATATTATATATATACTATATATTTACTATTATTATATAATAATATTAATATATTAATTATATATATATATATATATATAATTATATATATATATAACCTAATATATATATATATGTAATGTATGTGTGTGTACATATTGTTATGTATTATGTTATGTATGTATATATGTAATATATATATATAATATAATATATATATATATATATCTATATATATATATATATATATTATATATATATATAACTATATATACTATAAGTATATATTATATATTATATATTATACATATATATATATATATAATACTACAATAATTATATAATATATATATATAATATTAAATATATATAATTATATTATATATATATATATATTATATAATATATATATTATAATATATGTTTATGCTATATATATATATATTATACATATTATATATATGTGTATATGTTTATATGTGTGTATATATGTATGTGTGTATTGTAAGTATATGTATATATATATATGATGGATATATATTGTATAATATGTATAATTTTATTTTTTTGTATTTTATATTTATTTAGTACAAAGTAAATTATGTGGTAGGATCACTCGCCCAAACCAAGCGAGAGGTCCCAGCGGTCGCAAAACTGGTCGAGTGGGGAATAGTGAGCCTGTTCTCTTCTTGGGCTTGGCTCCGTTCTGCTCGGACGTTAAAATGAGTACACCTCCAACCTTGATTAGGGATCTGCCCGCTGAGTGATGGTGTTTATCTCTGTAAAAAAAAAAAAAAAAAAAAAAAAAAAAAAAAAAAAAAAAAAAAAAAAAAAAGATAGAATAGATAGATAGATAGAAGATAGAATAGATGAGATAGATAGATAGATAGATAGATAGATAAAAGATAGATAGATAGATCGATGATAGATAGATAGATAGATAGAGAGAGGAGAGAGAGAGGAGAGGGATGAGAGAGAAGAGGAGAGAGAGAGAGAGAGAGAGAGAGAGAGAGAGAGAGAGAGGAGGAGAGAGAGGAAGAGAGAGAGAGAGAGAGAGAAGAGAGAGAGAGAGAGCGAGTACTTACTTTGAGAGAGAAAATGTAGTAAATTAGGCCTTATTCACTTAAAAAAAACTATGATTCCACATCTACAGATTTAAGTTTGAATTGCGATGAAGGATTATTGTTAAAAGGAGTAGATAGATGAGGATTCAGGATTACATTATGAGAGGAGGGTCATTGATCATTTATCGTGCTCCGAGTTGGTCCAGCTTTATGCTCCAAAATGGAAAATGACCAAAAATTTTCATATTTTCAGCAAAATTTTGACCAAAACAAAGCAAACCGCAGCTTTTTTTGACGTTTAAAACTTTTTTTTCGCGTGTTTTTCTGTCTGTAGTCTATTTTTTTGATTTTTATTGTTTGAATTTTATTTAAATCTTTCGATTCTCAGCATACATTACATTTTTTTTCTAAATTACTTCAAACTTGAAATATGCAAAGATGGATCTGTTGCCTATAGAATACAAAAATGAAAAATTGATTTTTGACCCTAAATCCCAACAATGGTCAAAATTCAAACCTTCCTTTTTTTGGTTTTTGGAAAGGAAACATTGCGATAATTTTTTATTTGGTCATGCAATCAGGATAAAATTTTAAAGGGCATATGTAGTCGGGGAAGATTATTATTTTGTATATACAGTAGTTTTGGATTTGTCCTTGGAACAAATTTTGAGGAAAAACATTTTGGAAACTTAAAATAATTTTTTTGAGTATACCAAAAAATAATCGAAATTAAAAAGGTGTATCTTTTTCAATTATATACGACCTGAAAATCTGATATTGGTCGCAAAAGTAGAAAAAATATATATCAATATTTCACTTTTTCAATAAAAATATAATTTTCATAAAAAATAAAATATTGAGAGATGTCTATCTATCTACCTA
>JABUQX010074494.1:0-17500 GCA_015478945.1 Trachelipus rathkii | reverse complement strand
TCACTATCAATATCTCCAATTGATAATACTGTCGCCAATTAAATTATAACACTATCAATATTTAAAAACACTATCACTACTAATTATAATATTATCACTAGATTGTAGAATGTTCCAAATCTCTAGCAACCATATGTTAAGCACCCCTCGATCTTATTGAGCCAAGAAAATGAAGCAGATTCTGAGAGGCGTCACGACACTGTTTACATTCTATCCTAAATCATATTTCAGTTGATCAATTATATTATACGTGAAGCTTACGTCATAATCCAAAATGCTCAAAAGGTTCACCATAATGCCAAAACTTTTTCGCCCTGTTTTTTTGAATGGAAGTGATTTTTCCCCTACCTTGCTTGTTCCATTCGCACTAAAACAAATAGAACCTATTGCAACCAACCTTCAATCCAATTAAAAGAGAAATCACTTTCCTGAATCCCCAAATATCCATTGAATACCTTTCATACTGAATTATGCTAAGTACAAGTTTTATATTTCCATATGACTCCTAATGGATATTTATTTCCAGAATGAAGTAGGAACTTCTTTCAAACCGAGCTTTGGAGTCTTGAAATGATGCTAATTGATTCAAGATCGAACTATGTCCCAAAGCTTCCAGTATCATTAGATGGCCAAGTATTTTTCTGAACCACTGCGCGAGAGGTAGAATGGTTATGTGACTAATTCTTTTCCCAGCGAAAGATCCCCACGAGGGTTTACTAGTTGTATTAACAAAGGACTCTGTGCTGGACCGTGGAGATGACCCTTGTATTTTACGCGTTAAGAACGCCCTGCGACCTCTTGAAATATGGAAGACTAACTTTAGCAATTGGAAGAAACAAGGAAGCGTACAGATAAAATCACTAATTACAATAAAATGTGACAGAAGACAGAAACAGGAACCCACTAGACAAATGAAAGCTTTTCACCCACTACTCTTACTTTCAAAATATGTACATAATATACAGCCATTGTTAATTTATTCAGGAAATAAAAGATGTACCTCGATACCTTGAGAATGAAAAAAAAAAAAAAAGATGTCAAGTAGATGAAAGGAGAAATTACATAAGATCGCGCGTAACACCCACCCTCCAAGATTTCCTGATATCATTTTTGGAACGCTCTCCACGTCCAAGCCACTTCAATTTACGGTTGGTGATAACATGGCCAGTCATATTTTAGAATGTTGTACCATAACTCTGATAGCAGGTATCAGACGGTGAACAATGTTTTGGAATTTTCAGAAAGATTTTAAGATTGTCTGTTTGCGGATGCGGATGCGTATGCGGATGCTGATCTTAAGATGATGAGGATGCGGATGCGGATCTTAAAGAGAGAATGAGGATGCGGATGCGGATGCGGATATTTACTTACTTTGAAGTTTGAATTAAAAATATTATATATATATATATATATATATATATATATATATATATATATATATATATATATATATATATATATATATATATGCTATATATCTACTATATATATATATATATATATATATGTATATATATATATGTATATATATATATATATATATATATATGTATATATATATATATATATATGCTATATAATAATATATATGTATGTATATATATGTATATATATATATGTATGTATGTATATGAAACATATATATATATATATGTATGTATATGTATATATGTAATAGCCAATGTATGTATATGTTATATATGGTGTCTTTGACATGTGCTGCTTTATATATATATATATATATATATATATATATATATATATATATATATATATATATATATATATATATATATATATATATATACATGCACATTCTCTCACAGTCAGGCTTACGAGCCTGTCAGTGGGGCCAACCTCCACTTCCTTCTTGTTCTATCCATCACGATCCCATCCATCAAGCTCATCCATTGCAGGCATCTGGTGTTTCCCTCAATGAATCCTCTACTGTGTCTCTCCAACTCTTCCGCTGTGTCTTCCCCACGGTCTCACTCCCTCCGGTCTCCACCTCCATCTCCACCTCTGCTGGCAGCTCTCTCTCCCTGCATCCTCCCCAGTGTCCCTACCATCTCAGTCTGGCTGCGTCAGCACATTGTCATGGGTTTCACACCACATTTCCTCTTCCACCTCCACTGTCCTCTCCATGCTGTCCATCCATATTCCTTCTTTATCTTTCCATTGTCCACTCCTCCACCATACTACTCAATCTCCTGTTTCTTCCTCCTTCTCTTCCATCCTTCCCTAGATATTTATATCTATCCACATTTTAATCTCTCTACCTCCACTATCAGCTCTTCCTCCTCCTCCTCTGCTTACTACCATTATTTCTGTTTTCCTCCACATTCATATTCAGTCCTGTTTCTCTCAATTTTTCTGCGAAACACAGGACCATTTCTTCAACCTCTCACCATCTACACTCCACGTGCAATCATCTGCATATACCATGATGTCTCCGTCAATCTCTTTTAAACTCTCTTTTACACCTTTTATGACTGTGTTCCAAATGCGCTATAAACAGTATCGGCTGACAGCACACTACCTGCCTTGCTCAGTTTTTTACACTCAAACCATTCCCTCGTTTTTATATACTGCTCTTGCTTACTTATGCTATTCACGTATGTGCTTCTTATTGCCTTTATCAGTCTGCCTCAAACTTCATAATCACTCTCCGGAACTCTCCACAGCTTCTCTGTGGCAAAATCAAATGCTTTCTTCAAGTCTATGAAGGCGATATATGCCCTTCTTATTGTATTCCATGTCTTTTCCTGTATCATTCTTAATGCAAAACATTAAATCTGTAGTACTTCTACCACCCTCTGTACCCATACTGCTCTTCGCCCAATTCTTCATTTCATTCCATGTCCATTATTCCATTCCATTCCATTCCCCCTTCCATCCATTTCCTTCCCTCCCTCCTTTCTTTCCATTCCTCCATTCTCCCCTCCATTCCTCCTCCATTCCACCTCCTCTTCTCATTTCTCTCCTCCATCCCTCCTCCTCCTCCTCCCTTCTTACTAGCACTTCCACATTCAACAATTCATCAAAGTTCCTCTATCCACCTTTTGTTTTCCTCCCGGCCTTACCAATGTTTCTCCATTTTCGTCTTTGATATTACATACTCTACTCTTCACCTCCTCTATACGCTCTTGCCAATGTAAAAATCTTCTTCTTGCTTTCATCCATTCCACCTGCCACCCCTTCCATTCTCTCTCTCTCTCTCTCTCCTCTCTCTCTCCTATATATATTTTCTCATATATATATATATGTATGTATGTATGTAATATGTATGTGTTTCTTCATGTAGTATTAATGATTAATATATATATATATATATATATATATATATATATATATACAGAAATCGAAATCAATATTACAATTATTACAATTAGGCGATATATGCCTTCTTATTGTATTCCCATGTCTTTTCCTGTATCATTCTTAATGCAAACATTAAATCTGTAGTACTTCTACCACCTCTGTACCCATACTGCTCTTCGCCCAATCCTGGTTCTATTTTTTTATCTTAATTTTCTTTTTAATATTCTTTCATATAATTTTGCCATGTGATCCATTAGTAAGATTCCTCTATAATTTTTACAATTTCCTGATTCCCCCTTACCTTTATAAATGAGAACTATTATTGACCTTCCCCAACCTCCCGACACTCTACTCTCCACCCAGCACCTGTTCAGAAATCTCAGCATCAAGGCTTTCAGCCCCTTTCCTCCCTCCCTCAGCAACTCAATTTTTATCCCATTCTCCTCAAATTTCTCCTCCGTTATTGCCTCCTCCTCTTCTCCCTCCACGTTTCTCTCCTCATCCTCCTCCTCCTCTCTCTCCCCTTCCTCTTCCGACTGCACTTCCACATTCAACAATTCATCAAAGTACTCTATCCACCTTTTGTTTTTTTCCTCCGGCCTTACCAATGTGTCTCCATTTTCGTCTTTGATATTACATACTCTACTCTTCGCTCCTCTATACGCTCTTGCCAATGTAAAAATCTTCTTCTTGCTTTCCTTCATATCATCCATCAGTTCCTTTGCTAGCTTCTTAGCCACCTCCTCCTTTGCCCTCCTCTTCACTCTCTCCGCTTCATTTCTTTCTTTCCACATACACGGCTCTATATTATAATATATATATATATATATATATATATATATATACTATACATATATATATATATATAATAATAATATATATATATATATATATATATGTTATAATATGTGTGTGTTGTGTGTGTGTGTAATGTGTGGTGATACATATATAACAATGTATATAAATATATATATATATATATATATATATATATATATATATATATATATATATATATACAGAAATCGAATTTCAAAATTACAATTATTCCCATAAACTCCCATGATAAAGATGACAAATAATATTTATTTTATATGCATTTAATCAAATGTAGAAAAAATCCTCAACATCCTCATTTTTCAAAAGAGGATGCGGATGCGGATGCGGATGTTCCGTTAAGTGAGGATGCGGATGCGGATGTCAATTTAGGTGCGGATGTTCCTCAAATGCGGCTGCTTGTTTTCGCTTTGATTCACATCACTATATATATATATATATAATAACATATATATATATATATATATATATATATATATATATATATATATATATATATATATATATATATATAACTATATATATATATAAATGTGTGGATATATATATATATATTAGTGATGGAGCGAGGCTGAATTTTTGCTTAACCTTGGTTGCGGTTGCAGTTGCGGTTGCGGTAGCGGTAGCGGTTGTGGTTGCGGTTGTGCAATATACCAAATTTAACCATTGCTTTGTTTACTACTACTACTACTACAACAACTACTACTACTACTACTACTACTACTACTACTACCTACTACTACTACTACTACTACTACTACTACTTATACTACTACTGCTACTACTACTACTAATAAGAATAATAATAATAATAATAATAATAATAATAATAATAATAAAAATAATAATAATAATAATAATAATAATAATAATAATAATAATAATAATAATAATAATAATAATAATAATAATAATAATGATAATGATAATGATAATGATAATGATAATGATAATGATAATGATAATGATAATAATAATAATAATAATAATAATAATAATAATAATAATAATAATAATAATAATATTATTATTATTATTATTTGTATTATTGTGTGTGTGTGTGTGTGTGTGTGTGTGTGTGTGTGTGTGTGTGTGTGTGTGTGTGCCATGAGATAAGACTTTGAAATTTTTACGTTTCTGGTCGATTAATGTGCAATTTACCCTCTGTTTACAAGAGTTACTAGGATGAGGAACAAGGACCCATGCACAATGCAGAACACCATCTACTTTCCCCATCCTCCGCCCTGAGAAAATGAAAAGTATCCGACTAATGGTGCTTTTTTACCTATTCGCGTTTGTAATTGAATTTTATAAGCGGAAAGTTAGATTTAAGGAATAACAATTTTCTGCACTTTCTCCTGCTAATCTTACCCTTTTTTCTTCATAAATTAACCCAGCACCGCTGAAAAGTTGTTCGCTACTAGATGGGCATTACAAATATCTTTTAGCCATCATCTTCAACTCTTTGAAGCTATGTTCGGTCCCTTTCCACCACATTAGAGGATCATCATCGGGATCAATCCTTTTTTCTTTTTGATATTTTGCTATTTCATCCAAAACAATTTCATTAAACTCTCTTTCTGCATCATCATCACTACTTGACGTTAAATGAGCATTCATGGTTTAAAGCAGAGTTTTTGGCTTGGATGTTGAAGGTTGCCTTATTTCTGCAGTTTAAGTTCTTAAAGGATGTCTGTTAATAGATATTTATTTTAAATGTTACACAAGTACACTAGAAAGTTCCTTACATTGTTTTGTTATTTCTTCCTGAACTTCCTTCAAAACATAAGAAGTTGTAAAAAAAATTAATTTATATCGAGCATCTAGATACGTTGCTATGGAATACAAGAAATTTCTTTCCAAATTATCAAATCTTCGAGTCACCTCAGAATTTACTGTTTGTACAACTGATTTAATTCCCTCTTCAGCCTCGAAATCTGAGGTCTAGTGAAGAATATTTAACGGCAAAATAAATGGAATTACTTGTGATATAGAGGACGAATGAAAGCTTAACTGATTAGTAATCTCTTCATATATCTCCAATAGAGTAATACATTTTTCAATTAGTATAAAATCAGAACCTGCAAGTTGTTCTTAGAAGTATTTCATGAATAAAGACAAACCAAATCCTTGTTTTTCATATAATAAAGAGAGAAGATGAGCGTTCCGGATCCGACTTCGTCGATCTCGTCATTTTCAAAATCGGATCATCAATCAGTTCGATCCGTCAGCTCACTTTCAAAATTGATAAACGTCCTTCCATTCCATTCCATCCATCCTTCCACTGTCCTGCTCTCTCTCCTCTCCTCTCTCTCTCTCTCTCTCCTCACTCCTCTCTCTCTCTTTCATATATATATATATATGCTCTCCTGCATATATATATATATATATATATATATATTTATATATATATATATATATATATATATATGCTCTTTATGTATATGTATGTATGTAATATATGTATATGTATATGTAATAATATGTAATAATAATATATATATATTATACTTTTTTTGTTGATTTTTTCCTTTCCATTCCACTCCTTCCTCTTCCATCATCCTCTCTCTCTCTCTCTCTCTCTCTCCTCTCTCTCCTCTCTCCTCTCTCTCTCTCTTTCTCTCTCTCTTTCTCATATATATATATATATATATATATATATATATTATGTCTTTCTGTATATATATATATGTATATAATATATATATATATATATATATATATCTATAGGTACTTTCACCCCTCTCACATATGGACATAAAAAAAGACCTCTTTATATATATATATATATATGTAACCATATATATATATATGTATATATGTAATATAATAATATGTAATATGTAATATGTTATTTTTTTTTTTTTACAGTTAATCACCACTCACGGGCCGAGCCCTTTTCAAGGAGGTTCCTTATCAGGGTCAACAACTAAGCAAATTACTGTAGATGAGCACAGACGCAGGCTTTGAAGTGGGGAGTTAAATTCAGTAGGAAACACGGAAGATGGAAGAATTCCACAGAACAGATGGCGGCAGGGAAAGAAGGAGAGCACCACAGCGAACAGCCTGGGTTAGATACATCAACACAAAACTCATGTGCAGATACAGCACCCCTAGTTCTACGAGGGGGACGTAAAGGTGGAGGGTACGCGAGTGATAAGTCCCCTCGAGCACCTGCCGCTGCAGTACCTATAGAAAGAGATAAAGCACCAACATCGCGCCGCAAAGAGATAGAGGGTCAAGTGAACTGGAGAAGTACAGAACAGTTTATAAGCCTTTTTTGGCCTTTGACTCGACCCTGTCCAAAAGCCGAATGAAGCTAGAGCCCCCAGATGTGAGAGCAGTACTCCTAAAAGGAGGAGACTCTTGTTTTGTTGAAGAAACTGAGAATAGAAAAAAAAAGTCTCACAGTTCAAACAGAACTCCCAGTTTCTTTGAGGCCGCCTTAACCGTTGTGATGTGAGGTTTCGAAGACATTTTTATGTTAAGGCCAAAAGGATGTTTATATTGTCGACAGGAGAGACGAAAGAACCGTCAAAGAGACAGGAAAGTTGGAAGGTGTCTTAAAGAGGAGATTTGTAGAAGTTGGTATTTAATTGAATTTCACAAGGTTCAGACGACCCACCGGAAATTCTATCAGATCAGCGAAAATAGAATCGGAAAGATTAAAGACGAGAGCAATTCTAGAAGTAAAAGAAGAGCAGAATTGAAATGAGTTGAAGAATGAAAAGTCGAGTCATCAGCATAAGTGAATAGAGTTAGATGTGCAATTGAGAACTTGATGAAAAGTAGGAATAAAAGTAGGAGATAAGACAGAACCTGAGGGAAAACCACAGTTAATTTGAAAGGAAGCAGTGATCGCTCCATTGACAACTCCGTATTGAGTGATTAGGAAGAAGGCAGTTACAAGTAAACAAAAAGAAGGAAAGGAGGAGGGCTTGGAGAGCAGTGATGCGTGCCATACCGTCAAATGCTTTGGGTCATGTGTTCACCACGCAGAGTCTCAGTTCTAAGGGCGGAAAGGACAAAAAAAAATCGGTAAAGGAAAGTATATCGCCAGTAGACCTCGACGCCGAAAGCCGTACGATCGGAAAAGATGAATAAGAGATTCAGATGATCCTAAGAAATGAAAGTTGAGGAGAGTTTCAAAGATCTTAGATAGAATACAGTGAGAAGCTATGGGGCGATAGTTGGAAGGATCAGAGCAGCTTCTTTTTTCCGGAATAGGTTGGACATGTGCATTGCTTCAACACTGAGGGAAAGTGTTGAGTATTGAGACATAGAGAATATAATAGTTGAACGAGGGGCAGGGATAGCACTGAAGCACACCTCCTCAAGGCTCGGGGAGGAATGCCATCAGGCCACCCGCCTTCTAACGTTCGTGGATTTCAGGAGCCCATGCACCCGATCAAAATGTAATCACAGGCAAGGCATAGGACAGGAGGAGGAGAAGGAGGAGGGAGAGGAATGCCAGAATGATCCAGGGTTGAGTTAGAGGGAAAATAGGAGGCCGAAAGAGATTGGCCTTTTCAGTTGGAGAAATTAGATCCAGAACAGTCTGAGAGAATAAAGGAGGAAGGGACAGATTTGAAAGAAGTTGTTAGAGATGTTTTGGCAAAAGGTGAAAGGTTTTTCAGTAGGAGAACCAAGGAGGGTTAGCGCACTTTCGTTTGTTGAAAGCCCGCTTTGCTCGTCGAAGTATCCTGCAACGATTTTAGCTAAATGAAAATTAACAAGAGTGATAGAACAAGAGTTTTTTCATTTCCGATGAGCACTGTCTCTAGCCTGAATGGCCAGGAACAAGCACGATCGAACCATGGATTATATGAGGGAAGAAAGATTTAGTCGAAGAAGGAATAGACCTGCTCATCCCGTCAACGATTACAGCTCCCACCTTATCGGCAGAGTCGAAGCCTCACCAGAGACAAAGCAGTCACTCCAGAGAGAGTTAGCATAGAAACTACAATGCCCCAACCAAACCGATTAAATTGACAAAAAATATGCGTAGGGCAGGATATAGACTGCTGTTGGAGAAAGTATTAAAATTAAGAGATATAGGTTGTGGTCAGATTTACCAAGCTAGGAGCGAAGGTGGTGTATTTATAGAGAAGGACTAGTGGTGAAACATGAGTCAAGTGTGTTCAAGAAGGAGAATTGATTAGGACGATCGGAATGTGTGTGGGTTCTTTGGTTAGTTGCTCGTTGAGAATGCTAAATGATTCGACCTCCTCCCCACCTAAATAAGTATGAGAGGACCCCAACCATTCAGAGTTGTGTACATTGAAATCCCATAAATAGAGGTCCTCAGTATTTGGATGAGAAGATATAACAGTCTAGTGAGAAGTAGAAAGATATTCAAAGAAAGAGTGAAAATCTGTTCTGTTAGGAGAACAGTAGCAGAAACACAAGGTGGCGAGTAGAAGGAAGAGAAAGATTTTTTAAGCCACAGAACGTAGAAATTTAGGAGATTCAGATTCACAGGACGTGTTACAGGAGTGTTTATGTTCACATGGGCACATACTCCACCAGACGGAAATTATGAAAAAAGTTATAGTTAGATATATTAAACGAGTTGAGGATGAATTCTTAACCATCTGTGTCTCAGACAAGAGCAAAAGGTTAGGGTTAGAGTTAGAGGTGGTATTCCACGGATGAAGAGTTAGAGAGTAAGCCGCGGATGTTGATAAAGACTCGATAGAAAGCCCGCGCCTGCGCAAATCAGCCATCACACACAACCACAACAAGCGAAACAACAGACAAAAATAGACAGACAAAAAAAAAATCAGGTTAAAATTATTCACTCACTAAAAGAAACGTAAGAAATGAATTAAAATGCTAAAACCATATTTACAATAAATATGTATAATTGAAAAAATTAAGAAAGTTTAAAGCACGCATTCACACCCTAACAAATTTACGAAAAAAAAAAAAATTACAATTATTCAACATAAAACTAAAAAAGTATAAATTAAAACAATATGTAACCAAATACGTAAGTTGTTGTGCCAAAACCCTTTAAAATAAATAAAAAAAATAAACACTAAAACTAAAGTTAAAAGACGAAAGGAAAAAAAATTTCACCTAGTGTGATCTATAAAAGGCAAAGCAAAATCCGAAAAACTAACTATGACTACGTCCGGATAATCCCTTTCCTCTCTCTATATATATATATATTATAAATATATTAGGGATGTACCGGTAGTATCGGTATCGGTATCGGTATCGACAGTATCTGCCATTTTGTGTGGTATCGGTATCGGTATCGGTATTGGTTAATATGCCCAATACTTGGTCGATACTTATTACTTTTTGGGTGAAGAATTATTGGAATCTTTTAGATTCAATAATAAATCTAGTTTCGATTTATAAAAGGTAGTTATGGGACGATGAGTCGTCATCGTCATCGTCATCGTCATCGTCATCGTCATCGTCATCGTCATCGTCATCGTCATCGTCATCGTCATCGTCATCGTCATCGTCATCAGGGAAATCGGCATATTTTTCTAAATCATCATCGTCCTCATCATGGCGAATTTCTGCCTATTATTTTGCCGATTAAGTGAAGAAATATTACACCAGAAACTGGAGAAAGATTATGTTTCTGCATCATAATTTAAGAATTCTAAATTTAAATACTAGAATTTTGTATCTGTCCATGGTCTCGTATATTAAATTTTTTTTAAAATAAATGTTTTGAAGATACTTACTGTATATTAAAATTACATCAAATAAAGTTGAAATATAAGGAACCTGAACTTTTTTCCTTACAGGAAAAAAAAAAAAGAAAGACATTCACATTGTTATAAGTCAGAAGAATTATTATTATTATTATTGTTATTATTATTGTTATTATTGTTATTGTTGTTATTGTTATTGTTATTATTGTTATTGTTATTATTGTTATTATTGTTATTGTTATTATTGTTATTGTTATTATTATTGTTATTGTTATTATTGTTATTGTCAATATTCCAAATCTGCAAGATTATTGTTATTATTATTATTATGCGATTCCATTCCATTCCATTCCATTCCATTCCATTCCATTCCATTCCATTCCATTCCATTCCATTCCATTCCATTCCATTCCATTCCATTCCATTCCATTCCATTCCATTCCATTCCATTCCATTCCATTCCATTCCATTCCATTCCATTCCATTCCATTCCATTCCATTCCATTCCATTCCATTCCATTCCATTCCATTCCATTCCATTCCATTCCATTCCATTCCATTCCATTCCATTCCATTCCATTCCATTCCATTCCATTCCATTCCATTCCATTCCATTCCATTCCATTCCATTCCATTCCATTCCATTCCATTCCATTCCATTCCATTCCATTCCATTCCATTCCATTCCATTCCATTCCATTCCATTCCATTCCATTCCATTCCATTCCATTCCATTCCATTCCATTCCATTCCATTCCATTCCATTCCATTCCATTCCATTATTCCATTTATTATTATTATTATTGTATTATTATTATTATTATTTATATTATTATTATTATTATTATTATTATTATTTATTATTATTATCCTAAGTTTTGCTCTTGTTCTGAGACCCAGATGGCTAGGAATTCATCCTCTAACTCGTTTAATATATCCAACTATAACTTGTTTTACAATTTCCTTAAAGGGTGGATTATGTGCCTATATAAACATTAATACTCCCGTAACACGTCTCGTGAATCTCCAGAATCTCCTAACTTCGATGTTTTGTGGCTTAAAATCTTGCCTCCTTCTACTTCCGCATTCTTGTCCTCCTGCTGCTGTTTTCCCTAACAAGGAACAGATTTTCAGCCATTTTTGGAATATCTTACTACTTGCCCTATACATATCTACCTTCCTATCACTAATAGAGGTTTCAATGTACAGAACACTGAATGGTTGGGCTTCTCTCCTACTGATCTAGGTGTGGAGTGGGCTGAATTATTCAGCTTTCTCAAAGATCTGGAGCAACTAATTAAGAACCTACACACATTTCGGATCGTCCGAACCAATTCTTGAACACACCTGACCTATGTTTCACCACAAGTCCTTCTCACTATAAATACACCCCTTTCACTCATATTTTTAAATCTGACCACAACCTTATATCTCTTCATTTTATTAATACTTTCTCTTCAACAGCTCCATCCTGTCCTATGCGTTTTTTTATGGCACTTTGATCGGGCCGATTGTGGGTCTTGCGTCGCTTTTATTCTAACTATAATTGGAGTTACTGCTTTGTCTCTGAAGTTGCTTCTACTTCTGCCGATAAGGTGGGAGCTGTAATCTTTGATGGGATAAGAAAGTTCATTCCTTCTACAACTACATCTTTCTATCCTCAAAATCCATGGTTCGATTGTGCTTGTTTTCTGGCCGTTCAGGCTAGAGACAGTGCGTATCATGAGTACAAAAAATCTCACTCTCATATTACCCTCGCTAATTTTCATTCAGATAGAAATCGTTGCAGGGATACTCTTCGACGAGCAAAGCAAACTTTCATTAAACGAAAGTACCCTGACATCCTTGGTTCTCATACTGACAAATCTTTCTGGCCTCTTCTCAAAGCATCTCTAAGAACTTCTGTAAATATGTATTTCCTCCTTTTATTCGCTCTGATGGTTCTGTTGCTAATACTCCAACTGAAAAGGCCAATCTCTTTGGCCTCCTATTATCCTCTAACTCAACCCTGGACTATTCTGGCATTTCTCTTCTTTCTCCTTCTCCTCTCAGGTGTTCTACAGGTGTTATTACATTGGATCGGGTGCATGGGCTCCTGAAATCTATGAACATAAGGAAGGAGGGTGTCTCGGATGGCATTTCTCCCAGAGTTTTGAGGGAGTGTGCTTTCGTGTTGACGACACCCCTCGTTCAAATATTTTCTCTATGTCTCAATAATAGCACTTTCCCTCAGTGCTGAAAGCACACTTATGTCCAACCTATTCCGAAAAAAGGAAGAGGAAGCAGCTCTGATCCTTCTAACTATCACCCTATAGCTCTAACTTGTATTCTATCTAAGATCTTTGAAACCCTTCTCAACTCTCACTTCTTAGATCATCTGGAATCTCATTCACTTCTTTCAGATCGTCAGTACGGCTTTCGGTGCCCGAGATCTACAATTGATATACTTTCCTTTTTAACGTATTTATGGTTTTCCGCCATTAGGAAATATGAGGAGACTTGTGGGGTGGCACTTGAGATATCTAAAGCATTTGACCAGGTATGGCACACGTCACTGCTCTCCAAGCTCCCCTCCTTTGCGTTTCCTCCTTCCATTTGCTTGTGTCTGGCTTTCTTTCAAATCGTTCAATATCAGCTGTTGTTGATGGTGCAACTTCTTCTTTTTTTGTTAATAGTGGTGTTCCTCAGGGTTCTGTTTTATCTCCTACTTTAATCCTATTTTCATTAATGATCTTCTCACCTGCACATCTAATTCTATCCACTCATATGCCGATGAATCAATCCTTCATTCTTCAACGCATTTCAATTCTGCTCCCGCTATTACTTCCAGAATTTCCTCTCGTCTTCCGACTCTATTCTCGCTGATGTGGATAGAATTTCCTATCTCTTTTGACGGTTCTCTCGTCTCTCCTGTTGACAGTAAAAACATCCTTAGTATTAACATAAACAAAAAGATGTCTTGGAAACCTCACATCACAACGGTTGCTAGGGCGGCCTCAAAGAAATTGGGAGTTTTGTTTAAACTGCGGGACTTTTTTCATCTTCTCAGTTACTCCAGCTATTCAAGGGTCTCATCCGCTCTTGTATGGAGTACTTCTTTCATATCTGGGGGCTCTGGTTTCACCCGGCTTTTGTATAGGATCAAGTCAAAGGCCAAAAGGCTTATAAACTGTTCTGTATTTTCCAGTTCACTTGACCCTCTATTTTTGCAGCCCGATGTTGGTGCTTTATCTCTTTTTTATATTTACCGCAGCAGAAAGTGCTCAAATGAACTTGCCACTCGCGTACCACGACCTTTACGACGCCTTCGTAGCACAAGGTGTGCTGTGTCTGCACATAAGTATTGTATCGATATTAGTAACTCCAGTCTAGTTCGCTGCGGTGCTTCTTTTTTTCCTGCCACCTCATTTCTGTGGAATTCTCTTCCATCATCTGTTTCCTTCTGAACTAAATCTCCCTCACTTTAAAGCCTCCGCCTGTGCTAATCTGCGTAATTTGCGTTTAGATGGTGAGGAACTTTTTTGTAGTCAATACCCAACTCCCCTTGTGATATAGGGACTCTGTCGTGGTGGTGGTGATAAACTGTAATATATATATATATATATATATATATATATATATATAATATATTTTTGTTTTATATATATATATATATATATATATATATATATATATATATATATATATATATATATATATATATAAAAAGAGAGAGAGAGATTAGAAACAAAACCAAGATGGTAATGAATAACAGGAAAACTTCTATGTATTAATGCAGTTCTTAATGCATTTACATATTTAAATAAGAATGAAGTGAACACTATTAAATTCTTCCTTATTATAAATTGTAAAATTTTTTAAAATAATAGAAATTTTTAAAATATACTTTTTTAATTAATCGTCATCGTCATCATTAAAATTTACTATAATCGTCAGCGTCGTCGTCATCGTCAAAAATTCTTAATCGTCCCATCACTAATAAAAGGTTCTAATAAAGAATTCTTTAAGCTAGCTGAAACCCCACAAGAATGGCATCCCCGACGGTGAACCACTTCGAGAATGCATTTAAATAGCATAACCGAGGAGCTTGCTCGCGTGACAAAAAAAAAAAAAATTCACAGAAGTGGAAGCCGCCTTATCAGCAACCCCTGGCAACAGCACTGATAGTGACGATGGTGGCTTTTCAGCAAATAAACCTACTGAAGATGAAGAGGATTTGGATATGTTAGACTTTGATAAGTTCATTGCCGAAATTGCATTGACATCTCATTCACCTTCAAAGGAATCACACCAAGGAACCTCATCGAAAAAACTGAAGAGACATTCATCAAGGAGCAAAGATAATTTAAATTTGCAATCTGTGAAAGAGGAGATGAGGCTCTACGAAAACATGGAGATGCTGCCTACAGAAGAGAACCCTTTCATGCGGTGGCATGAAAATGGGCCAAGGTTTCCATTATTATCAGTGCTTACCAGCAAATATTTATCAGCCCCTTCCTTATCAGTTGAGAGCGGTCGTATTTTTAGTTTTTTTGAGAATGTAAACACCCCAAAGAGGAACAGGCTCTCGCCAGATACTAGTGAAAGCTTAATGTTTTGCATCACAATTTGAGAATTTTTGAATTTGAGTATTGAATGATATCTATCTCTATCTTAAAGGAGTATATTGTTATCATGTCATGTTTGAATAATAGCGTTTTTTTATTTTGTCTTTTCAGCTAATTAAATGAGGTCTCTTCTTTCATAATTTTTATTCTTTATATTGTAGCTAGTTAAAGAATCTTCTTTTAAATTGAAATCATGTTAAAACATAAAATCTAGTAGCTAAACTTTGTTAATACTTACTGGAAAATGGAAATGGAATATTTTTGAATAAACACGAACATAAAAAAGTTATTAATATTATATTTGCATTTATTATTCCTTAAAGATATTATTTTAATTTATAAAATAAATGTAAGCCTTATTTGGGCACAACCAAATATGAAATAAATTACTAAGTATTTGGTGTACATGGAATTCAATCCTGAGTTGCCCAGCAGTACACAAATGTTCTATCTTATTACTGTGTATTTATTACATTGGTAAAGTATCGAATATCGGTATCCGGTATCTTCACCTAAAATAAAAGAGAATATCCGGTATCGAGTATGGTATCCTTTTCTGAACATAAATTTTATCCATATATATATATATACATATATATACTCTCTGTATATATATATATCTGTCTCTTTTTTTTTATATATATATACCATATATATATATATATATATATATATATATATATATATATATATATATATATATATATATATATATATATATATATATATATATATATATATATATATATATATATATATATATATATATATATATATAAAAGAGTGTAGGACATTAGAGATATAGAGGACAGTAAAAGCCATGGACCCCTATCAAAGTTTCGAAAATCGACAGATCCGGATCTCAAGTGGATCAGTTCAGTAGAATAGTCGACTTTAATCAAGGGTCAGTGGTAGTTGGGTTAGCTGCGCACTACCACTTATCTCTTGCCAGATATGCAAATGCAGGCCTCAGGCATGGTCGTGATCGCCGTAAGAGACCATGTATCTTTCGTCGAAATTGTATGAATCGTTTGGGTACATGGAATGTCAGAGGAATAAATGTCGAGGAGAAGAGAAGAGAGGTGATATATGCATTTAGAAAAGGTTAATTTGATTTACTCTCTTTGACTGAAACAAAGATGAAAGGAAATGGGGAGGATGAGTGGCGTGGTGTGAAATTTGTGTGTGCTGGAGTGGAAAGGAATCAGAGGGAAAAAGAAGGCGTTAATGGGCGGTATAATATGACAAAGGGTAAGAATCTTGGACTCTGTGACACAATCATGAAATAGGGTCCAAATTTTTAATTAATAATATTTAAAACAAATAGGCCATAAGGCCAATTATATTATATTATATTATATTATATTATATTATATTATATTATATTATATTATATTATATTATATTATATTATATTATATTATATTATATTATATTATATTATATTATATTATATTATATAAAAATATATTATATATATATATATATATATATATATATATATATATATATATATATATATATATATATATATATATATATATATATATATACTATATATATATATATATATAATATATATACTGTCTATATATATATGTATATGTATGTAATAATAATAATATATATGTATATGTATAATAATAATAATATATATATATATAATAATATATATATGTATATGTATGTATATAACAATAATAAAATAATGTGTGTGTGTGTGTGGATATGTGGGTTTGTGAGTGTTTGAGTGTGTGAGTAATATGGATATGTGTTTGTGTGGGATATGTGTGTAATGTGTGTGTGTGGTTCAGAGTGATCATTTTTTGAGCCATGGTTAATGACTTGGGGATTATAGATGTTCAGGCACTAAAGACATGGGAGTGATCAGGTCATCAGGGACCAGTTTTCCATCCATTCCTTCCATTCCTCTCTCTCTCTCTCTCCTCTCCTCTCTCTCTCCTCTCTCTCTCCTCTCCTCTTTCTCTCTCTTTCTCTCTTTCTCTCCTCCTCTTTCTAATGTGTGTGTGTGTGTGTGTGTGTGTGTGGTGTGAGGGT
>JABUQX010074493.1:37500-52570 GCA_015478945.1 Trachelipus rathkii | reverse complement strand
ATGAATTTGAATGTTTTGCTTTTTTTTTATTTTTATCCTCTTTTAAAAATCAATCTCACACCACTCTCCTCTCTCTCTCTCCATATGTATAATAATTATAATATATAATATAAATAATATATAATATATAATATATATATATAATATATATATATATTAAGATAGTATAATCTATATAAAATATATATAACTTTCGTTAAACAGGTTCCCCACATAAGGCTGACGAAGAAGTTACTTCATGTGGTATAGGTGGAGTGGTACATTTTTTTTTTTAAGTTGTCACCACCACTTTCACGGGCAGAGCCCTATTCAGGAGGGGTGTTGCACACCAAAGTTTCATCCGCTAGCGCCAAATTACGCAGATGATAAACAAGACGCAGCTTGTAAAGTGAGGTGAGATTATAAATTCAGCAGGAACACAAGAAGATGGAAGAGAATTATTATGAGCTGAGTAGTATTAGATTAGTATTGAAGCTAGTATTGAGACATTAGAGAATATAGTTGAACGAGGGGCCGGGGTCAGCACGAAAGCAGTGCTAGTATTGAGACATAAGAGAATATAGTTGAACGAGCGGCGGGGTCAGCACGCGTAAGCACCTTCCCTCAAAACTCGGGGAGAATGCCATCCGGGCCACCACTGGACTTTAGAACGTTCATAGATCTCAGGAGCCCGTGTACTCGATCAAATGTAATCACAGTCAAACATAGGAACACCTGAGAGGAGAAGAGAAGGAGAAGAGGAGGAAGAAGAATCGTCCAAGGTTGAGTTAGGGGAAAAATAGGAGCCGAAGAGATTTGACCTTTTCAGTTGGAGAGTTAGCAACAGAGCATCAGATCGAAAATAGGCAAAAGATGATTACAAAATTTTAGAGATGTTTTCTGGCAAGAGGCCAGAAAGATGTTAGAGGGAAAGATCCAAGGAGGAGCCACTCGTTTGCATGAAGCCCCGCATTTCTCGTCGAGAGTATCCCTGCAAAACGATTTCTACTGGATGAAAATAGCGAGAGTGATGGAAACGAGAATTTTCCACTCCCGATACGCGCTGTCTCTAGCCTGAATGGCCAGAGAACAAGCACGATCGAACCATGGATTATGAGGAGAGAAGATTAGGTCGAAGAAGAATGAACCTGCTCATCCCATCACGATTACAGCTCCCACCTTAGTGGCAGAAGCCGAAGCGTCCTCAGAGTCAAACCAGTCATTCCAATTAAGTTAGCGTAGAATCGACGCAAGGCCCCCAATCAGCCGATCAAAGGCCAGAAAAAAACGCATAGGGCAGATGAAGCGTTGAGAGAAAGTCATTGACAATTCAAGAGGAATAATATTGTGGTCAATTTGACCAATAGGAATCGAAATGGACCGTATTTATAGAGAGAAGGACTAGTGTGGGAAACATTAGGTCAAGTGAACAATGTTGCAAGATTGTTGATTAAAGAGGAGTTTGGTGATAGAAAAACACGTGGTACAACTAAATGGCAATAAATTCATCATGGGAAAATAGTGAAGATGGTGTCCCACAGGGTTCAGAGCTGGGGTTACTATTGTCCTCAGATATATAAGTGATTTGGACCAGGGACTTAAATGCAAAGGTTTCTAAGTTGCAGATGATACCAAAGTGGCCACCCAGTTAGGAAAAGTGAAGGAGTATAAAGATTCAAAATCATTCTGATAAACTTCTTGGGTGGGCAGAAAGTGGCAAATGAATTTTTTATTAGTAAAAAATGTAGGTTCTTCACCTAGGTTGCCTCTCAAGTAAAAAGTTTAAAACTGAACGATCATGAATGGGATTAAGCCTTGAACCCGTGGAACCAAAGAAAAAAGAATATAGGTGTTAATATAAGCAGTAATTTGAAAGTAGCAAATCAGTTTTTGGAAGCAAATATAAAGCTAATAAGATGCTGGGCGAATAAAAATCGCCAATGTGTTACAAGAAGCAAAGACCAGTAACTAAGTAAACTGTCATAATAGCTATGTTAGCCAATAATAGAGTATTCTGCCCAAGTTGGGCCCCTAATTTAAAGAAAGACTCTAGATATGCTAGAGAGCAGTGCCAAAGTAGAGACAACCAAGGATGATTTCTGGTTTGATGGTTAAGAGCTATAGGAGAGGCTGAAAGTAGGAATGTTTTCAGTAGAAAGGCGATTCTTAGAAGGAAGAAGATACAAGTCTACAAAATTTTACATCTATTGATAATACGGCAGGACCAATAAATTCTTCATAGGAGAGCACGGACGGGAGCACCAGGGGGCATACAAGAATATTAAGAAAAGAAAGCATGCTATCTTGATATAAGAAAGGCATTTTTAATCAATGGGGATAAATTTTGGCAATGAGTTGCCACAGGAGTTTATATATATATATATATATATATATAGTATATATATATATATATAATATTATAATATATGTATACTATATATATATTATAGTATATACTATAGGGGCTGGACTTGCTAAGTTTGGTGGCTTCTTTAGAGCAAGCCCCTATATAAGAGGATGGTTATTTTAGAAATCCACATTTGAAAATGATGTTTATATTCAACATAAGTAAAATATGCAATGAAAGTATAAAGTAATTAAAAGTCCTTCTGTTGAGATACTCTCTTTCGTAGGCGATTGGTAGTCACAGCCTTTCCAGCGCGTTGTCCACAATTGCCTTCCGACTCTCGTTAGCGGCGTAAATTTGTGATCCGAATTCAAGTCGCAGCCTTTTCCTTGAAGTTTATGGCTCTTGCCGGAGGATTTCGGAAGAGAGTATCTTGAGTGAGATTTCTTTGATTCTTAATTAATTGCTAAGTTTATCTGACTTTATCTGACTGAAGAGTACAAAAGGACGAGTTTGATATATATTTTCACTTTGACTTATGCTAAAATTTTTGCTCGCGCAAATGTTATAAAATTTATGAAACAAATTCAAATCTTTACAAAGTTATGAGTGTAACATTACTTCCTGCGCTAAAAACACGGAGTGAGAAAGTATGTTATTAAAATATTACAAGAAATAATAACTAAAATTAAAGTACTTTACTTTCAAATGGAAACATATCTAATTATGTCCAAAGACATAAGTAGACATATAAACATTTGAAGGCAAAAATTAATATACAAGAAATGAAATATCAAAATGAAATTGAAAGTAATATTTAACTACTTTTTAAACATAGGATACAAATATTAATATAAAAAATACAATAATGTTATAAACAGAAAATAAATAGGGTGCATTTAACCACAAGCATATTTGGTTATATCCGTTAAATAATACACATAACAAAACATTTTAAATGCATAAAAAAAAAAAAATTGTTATACAATAATATATTGATATGAAACAATTTGATTTTCAATAGGCCACATTGATCGAACCGTTAAATCCAAGGAAAGGTCCGAGCTATCAAAGACCTTCTAGACGTCTTAAAACACCATGATTGACCATATCTCTATCTATTTTCAAAGTGTTAGTTACAGAGAAACATTGCTTGACCATATGTAGAGACGAAGTTGCTTAAAATGGTCCTTTATTTTGAAAAATTTCTTCATACATTAAAAGGGAGCGGTCACAACCATTTAGAAATCGAAAAGGAATCAAAGTTGGTAGTGGAATTCAAAATGAGTTATTCTGCCCATAATCCAAACTTAAAAATGATGAAAGAAAAATCCATACCGTAAAGGAAGTTACATATGTAGAGGCGAAATTGCTTGGAAATTTAAGTCTTTTATTTGAAAAATTTCTCATACATAAAATGGGAGAGGTCACAGAACCATTTAGAATTCGAAAAGGAATCAGAGTTCGTAGTGGAATCAAAAATGAGTTTCAGCCCATAATCCAAACTTGAATGATGAAAGAAATCCCATGCCGAAAAGTAAGTTTGTTAGTCTAGCGGATGAATCCTCGACTATGATAGTTGTGAAAAGTGAAGATCCATAAACCAAAAATTAAAATGAAAGTGAAGTCCAGTACGATAATTTTCGTTTGCTTGATCATGTTCTCCGAGTGTTCTGATCTGGATTTATTATTAATTAATTAGTTTTTTCTTTTCTGCATTTTTTTTAATTATCAGAAGGCGCTGATTGAAGTTCTGGGTGTTCTTCTCCGGGTTCACCAATTATATAGGTCTGGAACTGCTTAACGTGGTGCTTCTTTAAGAGCAAGCACCCTATATAAGAGATGCAGCTCACATTGTTGCCCTACTACTGTTTTTATTCAACATAAGTAAAATATGCAATGAAAGTAAAAAGTAATAAAAGTCCCTTCTGTCTGAGATACTCTCTTCGTAGGCGAATTGGTAGCCACCAGCCTTTTCTAGCGCGTTTTCCACAATGCCTCCGACTCTTCGTTAGCTGCGAAATTTGTGATCGAAATTCAAGTCGCACCTTTTCCTTGAAGTTTATCGCTCTTGCCGGAAGATTTCTAGAGAGAGTATCTTTGAGTGAGATTTCTTCTGATTCTTAATAATGCTCGAGTAATCTGATTTTATCTGACTGAAGAGTATCAAAAAAGGACGAGTTTATATATATTTCACTTTGACTTATGCAAAAAATTTTGCTCGCGCAAATCTTAGCAATAAGTACGAACATAAATTAAAATTTTTACAAAGCTAATGAGTGCTATCATATATATAATATATATATATAATATAATATATATATATATATATATATATAATACTATATAATATATAATATATATATATATATATAAATATATAAATATATATATATATAAATATAATATATATTATATATATACTATATAATATATATATAATATATATAATATATATATATAATATAATATATATATATATATATTATATATAATTCGAATATGTTTGTGTGTGTCTGTGTGTGTACTTGCGGAAAATGCACGGCCCGCCACTGATAGTATTAATAATATATATAGTGATCATGTGTATAAGTGATAAGATTGGTAGTAGTAGTCACAAATTAACGAGGGTCATAGTGTTACATAGTATCACCTCGTGTAAGCGCTTTCGACGTTGAGAGGAAGACCCACTTCCCCGATGTCGGCTTTATATTTCTGGAGTTTCACTCCTCTCTGATCATTCGTCCAGCCGTTTGCCAAGTAAGATTCTAATACCTTTCGGAGAGCAGTAATATATGATAAGTAAATCTGATATATTTATGTAAATGGGAATATATATATAGGTGATACATTTACTATAGTGATCGTAATTGCATTCGTGAGGAATAGTAACTCTGAAGAAAACAAACTTCACCGAATAAGAAGAGAATATATATATGAGATTTCCATTTTTGACCTCTCTGTCTAACACGATTATCTAATTGCCAGTAACCTCACCTACATGAGATGAGGGTCAGTATTATACTATCCTAAACATAATAAATAATCTATTGTTTATATAGCTATTGAGCGTATAGCGTATAGTCCTAAGGTCAGAAGAGTTATTGACATTATAGAAAAATTAATAGAACTGTGTAAGATAAGTGTATATGTCACGCAATAAACTCCATATTCATCATGGAAAATATATGTGATTGTGAAGAAGTTCAGTTAATGAGAGCAGTCATGTTCACGTTGTATATACGTTTGAAATATTAAAAGTATAGTGACTGACAAACTCAATCCAATTGAATATGACAGAAAAAGGCCAAAGACTAATCGACTATTTTTATTAAAGATAGCGAAGCATGATGCACGAGATAATATCTGAGTTTCAGATATAATGTAGTATCGTAACTTCTTAACTCTATACATGGTAGTATATAACTAATTACAGATTCCATACCCCTGAATATCAAACAACTGATAATTATAGAAATATATATAAATATATATATATATATGATATATAGTAAAATAGGTGGCGTAAGAATTCGAATAGCCTCGAACACTGCATATTATTTAGAGCTTAGTTTAGAAAGAAAGTAATATAGAAATTCATTCATATATTAATGAGAATCACGATTCACTTATATTTCACAAGACAGATATCAACTAGATATCCTTCCAATATTATATAAAATATAGCATAACCTTCGAAAGTAAAATAAGCGCATAAAGAATTAAATTAAAGGAACAATCAAATATGATTGCATAGATTACATAGAGAATAGTTCTCTAGAGAGTGCTTTTAATTACAAGTGTATATGTATAAGTATTATTGTTTGAAATTTTGAAGAGAAAGAATCCAGCTACGCTCACAATTAAAATCACAGAAAGTGTAAAGAGCCACAATTTATTATCTGTCTTCTTCACCTAATAAGTTTTGAACAAAAGCCAATTCCACGAATGGCCCCCAAAAAATAATGGAAAAGAAATGCCTATACTATTTAAAAGAATTCCATTGATGATCGTTACATTCATGTGCTTAGACCTTTCTCACATATGAGTGTAGCCCTTTTATTCCTAGCGACGAGAATTTTGATTTATGTGATTTAGTAAAAAGGGAATGTATTATATTTCATTATTATCTAAATATATGTAGAGTATTAAGTAATATTAATGTGAGTAATGTAATTGTAGAATGGTTGATATGATCAGTCTTTGACATTAGGAAGTGAGATTATATTATGTGAATAGAATTTTTTAATTGATAGAAAGATCTTTTAATTGTAAAAAATGTAGATAATGATGTTTATGATTAAAACATAGACCAATTAGATTATTAATCATATCTACATTAGCTTTATTATAGTATTGTGAGTATATATTATTATTATGAGCATGGTATTGGCAATTATTCACACCAATAATATCTATGAATGAGAAAGAGACCAATATAAAACTATAACTTTAAAAGAGAGTTACTTTATAGTTACATGTATCAGAGTTAATTTATCAGGATATACAGATATGAAAGAATTAAAGTATATTGAGGCGTTTTTCCAAAAATTATCTTTAATGTTTTAGATATAATCATAATAAACAAAGATTATAACAATAAATATCAGAATTCTACTTCCCTATACATTGTTTTATTATTGATTATTATTATTTGTATTGCCATGAGTTGATTTAGATATGTGCTTCCCACCTACCTTTATTATTTATCTCTTATATATGATTTAACCTGAGGATTGATTCCTTGATCACCCTTTCCAAGTCCAATTGAAGTAGTGTAGTTCCTCAAGCTAATAAAATAAGAAGACACCAAAGTAAATATAAACCGAATAAATAAGCATTTCTTCAACTACTTGGACTTCTGCCGCTCTCAGATATATAAAGTACACTATATGAACTAATACTTCCACTCCCTAGTGTGTTTTGGACGTGAAAGATGTGGATGAGGTTGTGGATGTTGATAGCTGGTTACTTTCTTATCTGTGTGGAAAAATATTCAAAATTTATTACGTACTTGCTAATGTGGGTGAAACATACGTTATATAGTAGGGTTGGTCGATAAATCGAAAATATCCGGAAAAATACCCCTGGCATATCGTTGTCTATCTAAAAGGAGGATGGTGCCTATCACTTATACTGCCCTGAGCCAAATGCTACATCTTGCAGTCTCCAATATTCCTTGCCCTATGTCGGTAATGAAAGCTAACGGCCAGCGGTTAGTACGCACACCCTTCTAGCACCATCGATATGTTAAAATACCGTGAAAGGCTAAAGAAGGATGAGTAGCACTCAGTAAGTAAATAATGAAAGTCGATTAAGTTATTTTTGGATAATATGCACTTACAATATAGCATGCCCCTGTGTGGAGCGGAACGGTCCGTTAAGTAATTATTTATGGGCAAGTAATATTAAAGAGAAGGAGGGAGCGGACATGTAAGTGACTTCGCCGTTGACGACTTCCAGATATCCTCCGGGGATCAGAGCATCAATCTAGAGCTTCAATACAATGAGCAACATAGATGAACAAATGAAGTGTGAGACAAGCACGCACAATGAGAACAAAGAACCAGATCTGACGAAGGAAGGATTTGAGAATACAAGTCCACACATCTTCGCAGCCGTTGCCTATGGGCTAAACCGTTTCTATTGAGACAAACAAAGAAATTTTAACGACTACGATGAACATGAAGTAAGCACAGATATTCTATACTCGAAAAAGAGGATCTAAAGCGAGGTTTTGAAACTATCTTCTGTATAGTAATGTAGGATCATCGGATGAGCTCACCACAATGCCAGGAGAAATTTAGCTTATCTATGTTTATGTCACATCCTATATAAAGAATATCTTTATCTCACGGAAATAAAATCTAGTAGTCATTCATGGGAAATTAAAAGTAATATTAAGACGACTCAAGTATCCGACACGGTTTGCTATATGAATAACCACAGTTGATCAAAATATGTTTTCTTCGACGTAAATGACGAGGATATTTTATCATTAGCGGCGATAGATCATGAACAATATAGAAATATAGATAATACAGATTAAATAATAGAAGATTAGATATCGGATAAGTGATAACCCATAGATGATGAATGGAATAGAATTTTATACAGTAAATTAAAGTAGGATTAGATAATTAAGGAAAAAGGTCTAAAATGTTATGGGTATCTCAAAACTGAGGATTAGAGATATAACGTGTGTAAGGGTATAAGTCTAGCTAACTTAATATGTACACATAAGTTAATCCTGTAATAGAAAATGATTATAGTATAGCAAAGTCAATATAACATGTAACTTATGGTAATATTTATTATATGGGAAGCAATTTTGATCGAACGGCTGAACGTGAAATCACAAGATAATGAATGATTACCAAGAGTAATAGATAAAGTAGTTATAAGAAGAATAGATGTTGTGTGTTATAAAATTTGGACCTAGAGTATCGAATAAATTTATTATATAAATAAGTATATCTAAGTTGTGGTGAGAGATGATAATATTAACAAATGAATAAGCAAAATGAATAAATTTATCTATGGTTATATATAATATATAATATATAATTTATATGACGTTTATATATTATATATATATATATATATAATATATATATATTATATAAGTATATATATATATTATTATATATATATATATAAATATATATATATATATATAAAAATATGATTTTTTTTCATCAATTATAATAGCGTGTATATATATATATATATAGTATATTTACTCACACGGAATAAACTACCAAATTCATACGACTAACTAGGGAACAAATAACTTAATCATGCACACATTGGCATACAATCATAGCCGCCTTTTGGCTGAAATATTGAGAGTGAGTATGGTAGATTGGTAGGATGATCAACAGAGTTAGATAATTTGAAGACAGAATAAGAGTATAAGTAGTATAGCAGGAGGATATAGATATAGTGATTATATCTCACACGAAAATGAAATTAGATTTAAATAACCAGAAGAAAGGTTGCAAATAATTTATGAAAGATAAAAGAAGAGATCTCAATCATAATAACAAGGTATACATGAGCATAAATTCCTAGTGAACATATATAATATATATAATTACACAAATATCATATGATATAACCTAGTAAGGTCACCTATATATAATATATATATATATATGGTCTAAATTAGGACCTTTATATATATGATAGTGTATATAGAGTAATATAGTGATAGGGGTTATGATTGATTTAATTTATATATGTAAAAACCACATATTCTATTATATGGATTCGTACGTAACTATAACGTCACGGTAATATACCTGACCACTTATTTTTGTATTTATATACATTTTTAAAAGTATAGGTAGATATGCTTTAAATTTATCAATTTTGATTTATATGTAAGTGTGAGTATACTTATATATATATATATTAAAGGGTGAGAGCTTATAATACCATAATGGTAAGAAGAACGTGGGATTTTAGAGCGACATAAAAAGGGTATATAGAGATAAACCTAGTTTATGGCACTGTGAGTGAGTTAGCCATGGGGACATTATTATTACTATATTATCTATATCTTACTAGAGTAATTCCTTTTAACTTACTATCACCACTTTTTCTTCACGGAGTCTCCCAGTACGCGGTCCGATTACCTATTACCTACATACAACATCCATACTATATATAAATATATCGTACTTATAATAATACCGACTATTCAATCTTACTAGTTCGTAACATGACAAACCATCTCAAAGTAGTAACATTTTCACTGATTATTAGTCTCATTCATATTACTCACATTTCTTCACTATCACACAACAAACTACTCTAATACTATTCTATATTCACTTATCTAATATATATAATATAAATACTATATACATACATACTCATTTAAACACCCTACTAAGATTGTCCACTTAAACAAATGAACTTTATTAATACTATACCTCTCATTACAGGAACATAGTATCTCATTTACTATTAAATCAAACATATTAGTAACCCATATTATAACCCAAACTTAGACCCTCATACGTAACTATACAAGACTTTACGCTACCCTATAATAATATACACTCATCACGAAATTATTATATAGTGCTATATTAATAATATTTATCTTTTATTATTAAAAAAATAAAAGTTAACAAATATATAATAAAATGACTTTATAATTATTTATTTTCCAAATTCTTATACTATTCAATTTACCCGGAGTAAGTATTATATTAACCATAAATACCACTCCAGACTGCGGTAGTAGTTATCGATGCTAAAGCCTGCTTAAGTTTCTGTATATATATAAATATATATATACTATAGGATTAAACATACATAACATAGAAAATTGGTAGTTACTTACCGTTCACTGAAGTACTTTAGATTATATGATGTCACTAAGGTAACAAAAATTGTTCGAAGTTATAAAATAAATTTTAATATATTTAATAATATTAACTATTATTAATATATCTATAATTTTTATATTAATCATTACTAAATATCAAATAAACTACTATAATTATGTTAAATACTAAATAGCTAATTATACTTTTACTTTATAAGTGTATATACCAATTAGAAATTAATTCATTAGAGTGGTATTAGACTACTAAATGCTTAGTATTAACACCAATAATTATATTTTCAATTATCTTGTATAATTTTATATATATATATATATATATAATTATACCTAATTTATTTATTATATAGTTTATATAATAAAATATTGATATATAATAATGTGACTTAACAAAAACAATAATTCTATATATATTGATTATTTTATTTATTTATTTCTACAAAAAAATATTGACATTTTATAGCCCAATATACACACCTCACCCCCCTCCCCAAATAAGTAAACACATTGGGTAGTTCTTTGGATTACACTAACAGTAGGTATATATTGTACACACCCAGCTTATTAGTTTATTCACTTCTGACTTTCTATATTAATATATCCCATCATATAATCTCACAAAATAATCATTCTTATCTTAGTCTATTATATATTCCTGAGTTTATGCCATGCTTATATTACTAAATGAGTACTTTAATTTTTGTGCTATTCCATAATTAGCATCACTTTAGTGTTGGGTCTTTTTTTCACTTATTTAGTAATGCATATATGTACTTAACTCTAAATTTTCATAATAATTATCATTGTTATATATTATTATAATATATATATATAATATATAATATATATATATATATAGATATATAGTTGAAGTTTTCAGATAACCGTTTAAGCTACCTTATTGATTGCAGAAATGAGACCAAGTTGTCTCAAACCATGGCTCTCACACAATATTCATAAATTATTATGTGAGTGAGTTAAGCAGTAATGTAATTAGTCATATACCTTTGTGATTGTATTTACATAGCTGCATCTTCAATTATTAATATAATTATTCAACTGATAAACAGAAAAGAAATACCTTCAAGTTAAATTGCATTCTAAATAGCTTACCTCAGATATAAATTTTACTAATTATTCAACAATTATTATAATATATATATATATATAATATATGTGATATATGTTAAGTAGATAATTATAAAAGTTATGACCGTATTATATATTATGATAACTTATTACATGTTTCTTTGAATTAAATATAATTTCGAATGTTGTTGATGATTAAGCAAGTATAAATTTGAATTTTAGTTACCTTTTATGATTGCATATCATAGCTACATCCATAATAACATTTTAATATATAAATTTATCAAATATGCTAGTGAGTTAAACAATGTAATTTTTAATTATGACACCTTTGGATTAGATTACTATAGTATACATACTCAGAACTAAATTTATTATTTCAATTGCTTTAGTAAATTAGCACTAAATTAAGATATTTATTACATAGTTAACCATTTCTTAGAATTCAATATCAATGCATAACACTAAGAACATTATATAATTATATTATTCGAAGCTGTGGTTGCATGAATATTTATTTATAGTGTAAACCCTTTTATATAATTACTTATCTAATATGAGACTGCAACTCGGATAACATTAAATATAATTACATAATTATGCTATGAAGTTAACATATGAATCAGTATTAAGCTTCTCATGCTAAATATATTGCTAATTCGTAATCTATGGCCTCATAATAATTAAAATTAAATTACGAAATTGTCATTATGAGTATTATAGAATAGAATCTATTTTAAAGTATGCCTATTTTATAATCTTTAAATTTATAAAATAAACTTAAAAAACAGAAACAACATTTTAAATAGAAATTTCAATTATGGCTATGAGTTTAATACTAGATGACTAATTTATTAAGCTTTCACTTTTGAGTATTAATACTTATTCAATTAGCTATACATATTACAGTAATATCATATAATGTATAAATTATTTAGAAGAATTTAAATATATATAATAGACTTGATAAGTTTGCAGTATATATAGTATTATAATACTATTTTAAGTAGATATACCTTACTTATGATCACATAATTCAGCACTCACATTACACACTAAACTTTATCTTTTACTTTAAATTAATAATATATAATATATATATGTGTCTTTTAATAATGTATTATATATACATATATAGTTGATGAAATTAATATCTTCCTTTTTAAAAATATAGAGTTAAAAATTTACAACATCTTATGCAACTAAGGAAATCTACATGATAACAATTTTTTTAAATAATGAGTATACTTATGTAAATAAATAGTCTGACTCCTAAGGCCAACTTCCCAGAACTTTTTAAATTTTGGAACTATTAGTTAACACTTGACTAGCGACACTCAATATATAAGCTTACTTATATAGAAAATACATATATATGAATAAATAAAATACTAATATGCAGGTAAAAATATTGAATATACTTAAGTAAATGTTACTCAAAAATACGATAAATTTATAATTATAAACAATATTATCTATTAGTGTACTTAATACTCTAGAATCAAATAAAATATTAATCACTAATATATATATATTTGAAACTATATAATAAATTTTTAGAGTAGATGGTAACCCTTTATAAAATATATTATTACAAACAGAAAGTCTAATCCACTTTTTTATTATAGCTTTTTGCTAATAGAATTTTTTACATAGTGTAACTCTCTCTTATCTATATTATATAATAATATAAATAATATATATATATAATATATATATATATATATTAAATTAATTATTATATACTATATATATAATTAATATTGTGTGTGTGATGTGTAATTGTACTATTACCAATATAATATATTATATTATATAACATATTACTATATAAATATATAATTAATATAATATATATAATAATATATTAATATTATAATTAATATTAATATATACCTAATTATATAATATATATATTATATATATATAATATATAATAATATAATATTTATAATATATATAATTTAATTAATATTAATATTAAATATTTACGATATATAATATAATTATATAATATATAATATATAATATTTAATATTTAATATTAATATTATAAATATATATTTTATAATAATAATATATATATTATTTATATATATATATTATATTTATTATTATATATAATATAATATATAGATATTATAATATATAAATAAATTATATTTAATTATATTTATATTATATATATCATATTAATATATGATATTAGCGGATAATATTATAGTATATATGTATTATATTTATAGATATATATATGTGTATATTAGTAGTATATATATGTTTTGAGTATAAGTATATATACCTTATCAAATATATAATTATAGAGATTTATAATTAAATTATAGGCTATATATAAGTATATATATATATAGTATGATGAATTTTGTAGATAAGTATGATGTAATATATATAATATATATATATTTATATAATATAATATATATATATATATATATATATGATAATATATATACTGTGTGGGTTATAATATATATTTATTATTGTATATATATGGTAAATATAGAACAAAAGAATGTAGATATATGTTATTTGAGATATAGATAGAATAATATATAGGTAAGTAGACAAAACAAATATATGTAAAGAATGGTTAAACAATGGGGCACACTTAGAAATTTAAAAAAAGTAAACGTTAGAGGCGGAATGTGTGAAATTGATTTTTAATGATTATATAGAATAGTGTGTTAGTTAAATAAAAAGCGTTTATGGTACATGATGATTTTTAATTTACCGATGAATTGGAGTATAATAGAAGTAGCAGCATAATGTTATAACGCTTATTAATATAAACACTGGAATGAGTCATGGAAGATTAGCGAGTTATATTCTAAGAATTATATAATTGAGGGAGAAATTAGATATATGAGGTGCATTGTAGGATATAAGATATTATATATACTGTAGAGAATAATTATTTTGGTTCGAAAGAGAGTTGCGTACAGTAGTTAGATATACTTATAGGATCTGATTATCTGTGAATAGAAACAAGGTGCGTTAGAGTATAAGTGAGGTAGAGGACATTAAATATTATGGCGGCGTTATAGTAGAAATAGAATAGACGAAAATTGAAATTCAAGGCCTTCACTAAAGCAGTAAAGTAAGCCGTTATATCGAAAGCAAAGCCAGATTTAGCCAAATAATGGATAAAACTATTCAACGACTAGTAATACGACCTCTCCTAAGTGGTAGGCGCCTTCTGGTAGTAAGATCAAAAGTCGAGTGTCCCACAGTTTAAATATATTTACATACAGTAGGTCAGATAAATAGAGAAACTG
>JABUQX010074493.1:0-32500 GCA_015478945.1 Trachelipus rathkii | reverse complement strand
ATTATTATTATTATTATTATTATTATTATTATTATTATTATTATTATTATTATTATTATTATTTTATTATTATTATTATTATTTTATTATTATTATTATTATTATTATTATTATTATTATTATTATTATTATTATTATTATTATTATTATTATTATTATTATTATTATTATTATTATTATTATTATTATTATTATTATTATTATTATTATTATTATTATACGCAGCTAAGAGATAATTAGAATATGATAAATCCTTATCTTTGCACGTCTCTATGTTTATCTTCTGATATCTTTATATATCCATTCCTCAAAAATATCTAAAAAATATTAAATATTAACTACTTTAATATTTTTATTATGAAACATGGTAAAAAAGAGAACTGTCAAAATTTTATAATATATTTACATTAGTCATTCAAGGTAACAATACTTATTTTTAACATTAAATCCTGTATATCCTAAAATATTTGAATAATTTAATGGTTTTTAATTTTAATTTAAGTTTATTATCCTTGAACGAAGTTACACTTAAACTTTAATGGCTCTATAAGTAAATTTCCTATGATGTGTATTCTTGGAAGTCATCTTGAAGAGGTAATTTTAGACTTTAAGTTAGATATTTCGTAAAGAAATCTAATAATAGTTCTCTTAATGCCATGAATAAATGCGCTCGGTTAGAGTTTTAATACCTAAGATAATAAGACAGTATAGAAGTCTTACTTATTATTTAAACTTATAATATTTGCTTCTTTTTATTTAAAATACTGCTGCCACTTATTATATTTTACTATTTTTAAAAAACATCCATAAGTACATCCAAATATTAATACAGTAATATCAGACTAAATTGTAATTGATAAGTACTGGAGTTACTCAACATTAGGTATTATTATATACTTGCGTCCACGTCTGACTAATCGTATTGTCTATTCAGCTTATAATTTCAAGAACATTATATTTCAAATTGACTTTCATATAAGAAATTTAAAATCTAAAATTCTGAAAACTCCACTTTCTATCTTTTTCAAAATATACCCATAATATATATATATATATATAATATATATAAGTGAACCTAAGAAAGTACATAGAGATCAAGTTATAGGTCTTTTTGGCCTTTGACTCGAACCCCTATCCAAAAGACCGGATGAAACCAACAGCCCCCGCCCCCCACAAGATAATGAGCAGCAAAGTACTCCATACAAGGAGCGGATGAGTCTTGTATTAGGCGGTAGTAACGTGAGAAGAAGGAAAAAAACTCATCGCACTCTAAACAGAACTCCCACAGTTTCTTTGAGGCCGCTTCAGCAACCGACTGTGATTTGAGTTATTCAAAACATTTTTTTGTTTATAGTTTAGGCCAAGGCATAAGTTTCTTGTCAATCAGGAAGATGACATAAGAGGAACCGTGAAAGAGATAGAACAGTTAAGTGTCTTAGAGAGAAGATAGTTGTAAAGTATGGGTTTTTAAAAGAATTAAATTTTTCACCAAGTCACTTGAGACGACCAAACCCGTAATTCTATAATCCAGATCACCGCATTAAAGATTTAAGACAGAAGGCAATATCTAGCAATGAAAAAGAGTGAGAGCAGAATTGGATATTGAGTTCGAGATGAGGGTCAAGTCATCGTAACATAATTGAGTGGATAGAATGATTAGATTGTGCAGGTGAGAAGAATCATTATGATGAAAGCAGGAATTATAATGTAGGAGACTAATACAAGAACCCTGTCAGGAAACCCCACCTTTGCCAGAATATACAGACACGCTACGCCCATTCACAACGCCACCTATTTGAACATATCTGATACTTGAAAGAATACGTCTATGACTAATGAAAGTAAAGTTCTACTGCACACAAGAGAAATATGAGCAACCCAAATGGAGGCACGCTTGGAGAGAGCATTGACAGTGTCCATATACCCGGTCAAATGCTTTTGGATATGACAATCACAGTCACACCACTACAAGTCCTTCCCGTAGTTCCATAAGTACGACGGAAAATCACCTATATAAATACTGTTTAAATAGGTAAAGTATATCGCCAGTAGATCTCGAAGTCACAGCGAAGTACCCGTACTGTTAATACTTTCCAGAAAGAAGGGAATAAGAGATTTTAAGATGATCTATAAGTAAGTGAGAGATTGATGAAGAGGTTTCAAAAGATCTTTAAGAAAGAGAAACAAGTAGAGCTATATGGTGAATCAGATAGATCGCGATTCGTATGAGTCATGCTATATATATATGTCTCGGAATAGGAGTACTGGATACTATATTGCGCGCTTCACAACACTCGATCGGTATGCTAGTATTGAGCGGCCCAACAGAGAATGGAAGTTTAAACCGAGGGGTGGGTGTCACGCACGGAAGCGCACACTCTTCTCACTCAGGAGAGTAATGCCATTCGGTCAAGATGCCACCCGCGCTCTCCTACGTATTCTAATCAAGTACTTATCAGAGAAGCATCATGTCAACCGTATCATGAAATAGAACATTGATTAATAGAGGCATAGGAACCACCTTATATGAGATGAGTAAGGAGGAGGAAGAAATCAGGAAATATAACCTAGAATTCGTCCTAGACGGAGTTGAATTAAGAGGAAATAATATGGAGGCCAATAGGATGTATGTGTCCACTTTTCCAGTTGGAGTATTAATACAATACAGTAATCATATCAAGAGGCTGAGAAAATAAGAGATGGAAGGATGATATACAAAGTTGTTAGAGTGATTGTTATTTAGGCATAGATGCAAGAGAGATTATTGTCAGTTAGGTATACAGACACCAAGCGAAGAGTCAGTGACTGCTTTTCTGTTTAATATGAAAAGTTCCCAGCATTTGCTCGTACTGAAAGAGTAATACCTGGCATTCACGAGTTTTAATTTCTGACTGGATAGTAGTAATAATTAGGCTAAGAGTTGAAATTAAGAGAACGTAGATTTTATATTCCTATCACCTTATACGATAAAGCATTTGTATACTTAGTATCTATGAATGAACCAGGAACATGCATCTAGACTCCGAACCATGGATTTTTGAGGAGAATAGATTTAAGTATTACAAGAAGGAATGAACCTACTCATCCATTAATAATTACAGGTCGCCACTTTTTATCGGCAGATATATCTTACCTTGAAACTCATTAAGAATTCAAAGCAGTTCACTCAATTATAGATTTATGCGTATGAAGCATAACGAGTTACGACAATGCCTTAATTCCCTCAATAGGCCGATAAAAGTGCCTAGAAAAACCGCATATCGATGGCCATAGTCATGGAGAATGTTGTGATAGAGAAAGTATTAAAATATTAAGTGAATATACATAGGTTGTGGTTCAGATCTTTAACCGTAATAGTGAGAGCGAAGGTTCGGTAAGATATTTAATATGAATGAGAAGGACTAGTTGGTGAAACATAGGTATATTAGTGTGTATCAAGAATCGGATTATAATGGGAAACGTTCATCCGGAATTGCGAATGATTTGGGCTTCCTCCTCAACTTAACATCAGTAAACAGAAGTAGGAACCCAACTAAATTCCTAATTATTTTTTGTGTACATTTATATATGAAATCCCCTAAATAGAGTGAAAATCAGTATTTGGATGAGAAGATATACTAGTACTACTGTGAATAGAGTTAGGTTAATGCAAAAAAGGGCATAAAATCTGTTTCTGATTAGGTAGACAGATCAGCAGAGCATCATGTAATATGTAATAAGTAGCGAGAAAGTTTTTTGCACACAAACACGATCGAATTAAAGAGATAATCAAGACTTCTCAGGACGTGTTATATGAGGATGATGATTATATATACACTAGGCCACAATACTTTTGGTCTGTAATTCATATGATTATTAAAATAAAGTATTATAGTCCTGGTACTTATAACCACGAGTTGAAAGTGATGAATATCTTACACATGCTCAGTAGTCTTCTAGTACAACCCCTGATTAATAACTTCATGTTACTTATGATTATTCACGTTTAACTATTAAATTAGGCATTAGAGTTGATCGATGGTATAGTTTTCTCTGGATTCAGAAGTTAGAGGCAAGACCATTGATGTTGTGATAATAAGTCAAAAAGTAAGCCTTACGCCTGTGGCAATAACTGTCTATCATACTTACGCTTATCAACGCACAACCCACCCTCAAAATCACACAAAAAATCAAAAAATAAAAGCAAAAAAATAAATTATTCTTAGACAGAAACAAATAGACATAAAAAACCAAAGGTAGAAAATGATGGAAAAAATTATTATTCAGGTAAGCCAAACCCTTAAATTTTACACGATAAAACCCTAATTTAACTCAAGCAAATATCTATAACATTGATAAATATCCTATATACTGTTATATAAAGAATTCTATCTACACGCACTCACTTCAATTCTATATCTCACTCTTTGGTCTATTCACTCTTGTTTCGATAACTCGCCTCTCGCCCTCTTCAGTCTCCACTTTTATTTCTTATCACAGTTTCCGCACTTCTTTCACTTTTGGATTTCTATTTCACGCTACTCACGATTAAAATCTTTTGGCTCTCCCCTTTTAAACCAAAAAATAAAATATCATAGTATCTAATTGCATTTATATCATCCTAATAAAGTAGATTTAATATTCTGTTAGAGAGAGTATAATAAATATAGTCCACAAAATATATGGTAACTTTTTACGCTATCAAATCTGACCTAGAAGTAAAGAAGAAAACGGCTAACAATTTCTAAATTATAATACAAATGGTACACATCGATGAAAAAAACATAAAACTAACTGTGGAAAAATGCCTAAGAATCAAATATAATCTGAACTACGATTTATTATGATTATATCTAAAAAATAGTTGCATCATAATTTTTTCACCCAAAAAAAGTAAGCACACTAAACGGCCATTTCGTTAACCGATCTATCCGAATATCTATTCACAGAATAGTTAAGGCTGTCTTAGCTAACTTATTACCTTTATAAGATACCAAGTTATAACCCAGTGCATGATACTATCACGGTACATCCGTAATATTTATAATATAATATATTAATATATTTTATATATTATATATTTTATTATATATTCTATTATATATATATACTATTATTATTAATATAATTATATATAATATTATATTAAATTATTCATCTTTTTATATATTGAATAATATTTATAATATAATCATATTATTATATAATATATTTTACTATATACCTGCAATTTATAAATACATAATTCTATACTAGAAAGATGATAAGTATTAAGATAATGAAGACAGTAACACAAGAGGAAGGATATTAGACTGATAGAAGAGGATAAGGAGAAGCAGGCACAGAAGAGGGAGATAGGAGAGGAGAGAGAGAGAGAGGAAGTACGAGATTAGATAAGGGGTTGTTGAGAGGAGGGACTAACTCTCTTATTACTGATATTTAGCGTTAAAAACATATTCAGTGTAGTTTTATTAAGATGGTCTTATTTTTTAATTTATATGGGAGAAATAAAAGTTTTAATGGTAAAGGTAGTGCTTATTCGGTCTATCATTACTTAAGATTCATAAAGATTTTCTCTTTCATGGTCGTTGCATGCAACTCCGGATCCTTCTTTGTTTAGCCCCTTTTACTACGCAAAGCTTTTAATTATTATTTATAACAATACATTATTATTTCATGACTAGTTTTGACATTCTTGGGTATTCTCTAATTTGTCCAGTTCCTTATACTTAAAGTATACTGATTACATGTAACCAATTCTAAATATTAAGTTTAAACACTGTCACATAAGCAAAAAAAGGGGACAGCCGGGAGACACCTCACTCTTCGCAGGTATGGAACCGTAACACACACGTCCCTCTCCAGAGGGTGGTTGCATGCGATGAAACCATCTTCTTCTACGTCTTCTTCTTCCTTCTTCCTCCTTAATATTTAACACACTTATACCTTTTCCTCTTCTACTCCTCCTTATACCTACTCCGCACCTCACTCTGTTCAGCCTCATATCTCTACCTCTCTCCAACTTCCTCAACCGTACCCTTCCCGCATCACACAGTCTCCTCAACTTTAAACAACTCGCAGATCCTTCATCTCCTATCCACAGTGGTATCACATGAGGTCTGGCGCCAAATTTGCTGTCTTCTTGCTTCCACCCACTTTACGAGGACATCTTTATCAACCCATCGTCTCTACGAAGTCTGGGTTTGATATAGTGTACAACATCTATTTGTACAGATCGCATAACTGTGCTCATACTTTATACTGATTTGACGATGGAATGTTTTCCCGTCCACCAAGGTCCTTAGAGTCAAGAGTAATCCAGTAATAGCCAAGTATTAGGTTCATAATCCCTATCCTCAACCCTCCTCATCCACTAGCCGAATTTTATTAGATACCTTGCTTCCAGCCCTTCGATTAAACCTAAAGTCTCCGCTTCCATCGTAGATCTTGCTTTCTCCTTATTCTCCATTTTTGATTATCCATAAAATTAGGACTACTTTTTCCTGACTATCTTACCAGGCTCACCAATATATCCAATTTGGAGTGGGACATTCCCGGGCTTCTATATACAATCACGCTTACCTCATATGACCCGAATTACCGTAATATGAGAACAATCTTTAAATTAATCCCTTGAGATTCTTGAAATCCGTATTATTCTTACCCATACTCTCATTTTTATACTCTACTCTATAATGACCTCTATTCGTTGAATTTCTTATTCTCTCATATATCGTCTGTTCCACTTCATATGCAAGTATACTTTCGTGCTCATTATCGACCTGTGGATATGGACTCTCCAGATACTGACAGAGTGTGTATAAAGATCTAGATTTGATGCACCAAGATATAATTTGTTACTCATACAGGAGAATCTATAACCTTATATTTTCGATTATAATACTATCTTACGGTTTTCTTGTAAGTCCGGATAACGTTATTAGAGAGTGTTTGCCAATTAGAGTAGATAACTTCATTGTACAGAGGCTATCTCTAGGTTCCTTCACATAAGCCACTGTTTGTGATAGTACTATTCCATATCATTTATCCCACCTACACATCAGTCTCATTATTAATGAATCCGGAATATGTCTCTATCCTCCTCTCACTCTATACCACCACATTCAAATCTATGTCTAATTCACTCTCTATTATACCAGAGCACTGCACTCTCTGATACCGTCTTCCGAGTTAAGCTCATTAATCGTGTACACATGGGTAACATTGATACCAGTACGCAGTTTCACTCTTTTTTTCTCCATCATCCTAGTAGAAATCGATGGATTCACAGTTTTGCATCTCTAGTTATCCTATATTCCCAAAATTTCTTTAAAGTGGATTTGTTCCAACATACACTCTCACATACTCTACGTTCGGTAGCAGCAGCATCTACTGTTGTCAAACAGTTACAACCCCGTGCCTTCTCCTCTTATTAGATCCATCATATACATTGTCTTCTATGTTTCTTCTTCTAAAGGGGCCTCTAAAACCACATATTTACATCTCTTTTCATTCTTTTACCCGTTGGTGGTAAGTCAGTCTTGTATAATCTAATACGGTTCTACACCTCCCATCTCATAAGAAACACTATATGGTCATCATAGCCATATGAAACTTCATATCTCACTCCAGAGATCACCTGCTTGGGCATGCAGTCTGTCTAAATGATCCCTTCCTTTTTCTTCAGTATGCACATCGTCTCGACCAACCACTATCGACGCTTTTATCGGCATATTTTTTCTCATTCCATTTTCATCTTTGATGCCTCGATCTCTAACCACCATCTTTAACTGGAGTGTTTTATATATACTCTTGATTACTACTACCCTACTTTCAATATAATAGTCATGTTTCTTCCAACATAGTTAACTATTCCCTTCTCTGTATCTTTTTTTGCCTTTTTCCTATTTCTTCTTCTGGGATAGTTACGAGTACCATCCTTCTGTGTTCCCTCCACCTTCTATCTCCTCTCTTGGGGGGGATATTTTCTTTTTCCTGCCTGTTTCCCTTTGGGTTGTATATTCTTATACTCCTTGAAATCTATCCACTGGGGTCTACCATCTTCAACATTTATGACGTTGAAACATTCATTATACTTTTTACTAGTGGCTTTTCCAGCTCTACTGACTATTTGAAATATTCTCTTTTCTCCAGTATCTTTTTTCTCACATATTATACCTCTTTCCTTGTTTCAAAGTTTCTTTTTTCTTGGGAATCATGGGGATATCTTCTTTTTCTTCTGTATCTTCTGTAATCTGTAGATCTTCTTCTACATTTTCTCCTTCATCTTCACTACTGGATTCTTCTTCGAAGTATTGTCTTGTAGGACCCATCGCTCCTCCATCTTTATTTCCGTTTTCTCTGGATTGTTTTTCACCTACTTCTTCCTCATCCTCCCTGTGGGGTAATCTCCCTAGTCTCGTGATATGTACTCTATTTATGTTTTTTCTAATAGTGCCCCCGTGTTTCAGACCATGTGTTTCCACACCCCCCATTCTTCTTTATCCGCCACTTATCATCTTCTGCAGCGTCCTCTTCCATTTCTCTATCTTCTTCCTTTCCCTTATAATGCTATAATTCCTTATTCTCTACGGTATCCTCATCAATCAATAGTGTGCTGTTCCCCTCACATTACTTATTGTCGGAGTGGGCTCTTTTTTTGCATTTATCTATCCTCAGAAATTCGTTGAATCTTTGAACTGTATCATGTTCCATTCCCTGGACGTCTGTTTATATGAATGACCTGTATCAAACATATTAGTATACGTATCTCATTAATACTCGCACTTACTTATCATAACTCAATACTTCCTACCACGATTCCTAGCCTTTATTATTATCCTTATCATTTCTCTATCATATCAGGTATTAAGGATTAGTGGATAAATATCAATGTACTCCTTGACCCAAAATCAACGATGGTTAGGTAGGCAAACCATTTGAGGCTATATATCGGAAACAAGTAGTATCATTATAATATTTCGCTGCTACCTGAGACCACACCTAATCACTATTCTCGAGATGGATAATCTCTCTATCTTCTTATCTTATAACTTCCAGTATTATGACGGCTTTTGTTCCTTAAGAGTCTCCTGACAGCCACATTCTTTCACCTATAAAGAGGCGCGTATACTAAATCTTCCGGAGGACATTCATTTGCCCTGCTGTTATTCTATCATTCGTTTTTGGTGGTTAAATTATATTCCCGATATACTTCTCTGTCATTTTTCCCTTTCATTTCCCTCTCATTGGGAGAAATACCAGTCCATTGTCAACTAAAATACTAATTCTATTTGGGCTCCAAATAAACTGATCTCCCATTTTCCAAAAGTAAGTTCCTCTTTTGCCCTGATTTCATTCTGGTTTGTTCTTCGCTATTTTACCCAGCTTTGCTCACTGGGCCAACATACGAGTTGCAGCTGTCGATCATCACTTAAAAATTTCTCACTTCTACTCCCACCAGATTCATACAGATTACATCAATATCACCACTCCTTCAACCAACAGTCCGATCGTCTGTGATTTTTCTTAGACTGATTTGACCCTCCTTATTAAACGATGCATTCACAATCCACAATTTCTTGGTTATCATTGTCTAGGGGATATTACTTTTACCTCTTTCATCTGGCTTTTTATAGTAATCTTTATTCAAAATGCGTCCGAGAGCGAGTTCTCTACTGTACTATCTCTTTTACATCCCCAACGTGAATGTACCTAATACTTGTAATTGTGTAGTTCCTTAACTCTTTCTATCCGGTTTTGAGCAAATTGGTCTAATTTTGTCGCGTTGTTCTCTATTGATTTATATTCACCCGGAAACGAACACGGTTTTTATTGAGTTTTACCTTTTTCATTGGTTGGATTCATTAGACTGTCCTTTATCTAATATTCATCACTCAACTGAGCATTTTACTAACACCATCTCTTTGTATGACAGAACACCTAATGTACTAACTATTTTCCTCTTATTTTTTCCTCATGTCTATTCTCATGTCCAACTTCTGTAATATTAATCTTGCCAAGTTTTTTCATTTCAGTAGGTTGTCCAATTAGAAACCCTATGTTTAGATCATTCAAAATCTATTGAAGAAACCATATCACCTATGCTGGAAATGTTTACTTGTTTAATAGTTTCCCTTTTATCAATTTTATTAATTAAGATAAGATGGATTACCTCCATATGCTAATTTCTCTCACTCACCAAATACATAGGTTCCTTCCTTCTCATCCACCGTGTTGCAACATTCCTTTCTTTCTCTCCCAGACATACTACCCCTACTAATTCACGCCTAGTCATTCATCTCCCCAATAAACTGATGTCTTACACCACCAGTGGTCAATCACATCATTTGGCATACCGAATTTGATTCGAGGTCATGAATTTGGCCCCGGGATCGTCACCAGTATGACTATCGTGAGTTGTAATTTCTCACCTTGCTTTGCTGCTCTCTATACTCCTATCCATGTCTGTCTCCGAACTATTTTTGTTTCTTGAAATGGCCTCTATTTTCTTTCTGGGTAGGGGTAAACGTCTTTGAGTCTTCGATGCGCTTATCACTCCCTTACTCGGTGCAGGACTATCTTGAGAAGAGGCGACACGTGTGTTCATTTACCGTACTCACATCGCAAATTTCATCTGGCCACCTGTTCGACATTTCCCTTATGAGACGTGAACAAATTACTTTCTTTGAACATACTCCCTATTTGCTGACGATATGTACGCATATTTTTCTTCCCTTTTTATTTACCTTCATCTCATCTTATCTCCTTTTATTCTTCCGAATCTCTTCTCACCAAAACACAGCCCAAGTTTCTTCTTTCCTTTTTTTCCTTCCGAATACTCCTGTCTTTTTCTCACTCTTAATCACTATCCATCTCATATAGAGTAATAAGAGCCATCATGAAGTCCTTAAAGTTCCAGTCTACCTTTTCCGCAGTACGACTCAGAGATATTCGTCCTTCTGTTCATTTGGACTAGTAAGGGTTTGCTGACCATACCACTTACAATGTGAAGCATCTGCTTAATCTTCACTCCAAAAATTCTACAACCTTACCGCAGATCCAGGCGAACATATTCTCTTCCCTAAAGTAATTTCATATCGATCCCATAACTTACATCTCTTCTATTCACCTGCTCCTTTAATATTCGTTGTGTAGTTTTAAAATAACTTACTTTATTTTTATCAAAACTTATCTGTGGTCCTTTACCTAAGCCGTATGTTCAGTTCTATTTCTCAATACATATTCGATACCAATCGCTATTATTGCTTAATCTTTCCCTTCTTCTACTGATTGTAAATCTTCCATAGAACAAATGTCCTGAACAATAATTTGATATACCTTTTCTCCTAAACTTAACATAATTTCTACTGCTGCTGGATATTCTATTTTCTTCCCTTCTGCAAGAAACCGCAAAATTTTCTAAGAGTTATTTTTTTTTCCTAACATTTACCATAGTCCTCACCTGTTTTTCGTTCCTCTTCCCACGGGGAATGCTCTTTTGGTGGTCTTCCATTCCTTTTTCCATTACCTTCTGATATAACGTTGATACTCCTATTTTATGGATTAAACATTAAAGAAGCTAAGTCTTCCATGATTGTGAGTTAGATAAGCTGAGTTGCTTGCAGACTTGTTAATATTAACGGATAACGAGTATAATACATACTCAACTCGAAGTATGAGTTGATTAGGTGTATAGGGATTTATAGGGGATCTATTAAATTATTAACATTATATGCGTTAAAATTATCGATAATTAGTTAAGATTGTTAATTTTTTTTTAATGATATAAAGTTATGGTAAAATGATGCCATACCCAATATAAAAGTATATTATACTATCTTTCATGGTCGTTAGCATGCAACTCCGGATTCCTTCTTTGTCTTTGTAGTTTATTCTACCTTTACTATTTATTAACGAGAATTCAAAAGCTTATATACTATTAGATTTAATTATACATACATCTATTTATTTAGAATTAATACACTAATCATTCTATGGGCATTCTCTAATTTGTACCAGTTACCTTATACTATAATCTAAGTATATATACCTAAAGATGTAAGAAGTACATTAAATATTTAGTTATAATACACTGTCACATAAGAGAAAAAGGGGAAGGTAGGAATTACTTCCACTACTAGGTGGTAATACTAAATCACGACTTATCATACTGAGTGTTGCTCTGATATGAGAATACCTTTTCTTCTTATCTTACTCTAACTTCGTCTAATCTTCTTCCTTTTATTCCTCCTATAAATTATTTATAACATATATATATTTTAATAACTTAATATATCATATTACATTAATATATATTAATTAATATCTTATAATATATATATTATTATATAATATATATATATAATATATATATTATATATATATATATAATATTATTTATTATATATACTTATATTTATTAATTATATATATAATAAATATTATTATTCTATTTATATATATTAGTTTAATATTTATACTTTTCTTTCTTTCTTAATTCTTTATCTATCTCTTTAATTTGCCATCATCAATACTGAGGGTAAGGTTAGCGACTCAACATTAACTATCGGAAAAGATAAGCACAGTAAGGTAAGATAACATGAACAAATGTCGAAAAGACAGCCCAGCTCTGTAACCATTAATTACCATTAATTAGTGAGAACTCAGTCACAGACAGAAAATCACATACCCTAGCAGAGCTTCATGAGACCTTTATCATTATATTTACTTTAGTCGATTCGAGTACCCTCTACTATGGTAAATTATCGTCAATGTAATAGGGTTCATCCCTTGGCCCATTTAAGGTGGTCCACAACCATGCCCCCATTAAACAAAAACCCTGCCAAATTCTCTCCTATATTCATGCCCACCTTTTTCTCGCCTTTCTGCCAATAACTAAACATTTCTCTCTTCTTCAGACATTCGTCACCGACTCAATCCACTTCACTTTTTCATCGGTCTTCCCCAGCCGGTCGGTTCCTCACATCACTCACTACTGTACACCCGTTTAACCATCCAATTAACAACGCGACTTTATATTCATTATACCTTTCCACATGACAAACCATTACTCACATACTTTTCCATTTATTCCTCTCATTTATCCCACTTTTCATTAAATCTATATAAGCATCATTGCAATCTCTAATAAGATTCATTATCACCTCATCTTATATAATTCTTTCTCACACCTATAGCTATAGACTCTCATAATGATCCTGTCCAATTAATGACACATTGACACTTCTTTAGGATCTATATCCTCATATTATTCCGACCATAGTCTCATCTATCCCATATCATACAATAATCTACATTGATCACAACAATAATATTTTAACTAAATCACTCACTCTTCCATGTTTAACGTTTCATATATACACTTTTTAATTGCCTATCTGCTTTACCTTACATGAGTTTGTTTTGTTTGTGCAGACAGATTTTATTACATATAATACATAATTCTCCAGCAACCTTCCTGCCATTCACACTTTCCTACTACATTCATACCTTCACTAGCAACTGTGAGCTATTCCTACTTTTTCTCATTTACCTAATCTTAATTGTCCTGGTATCTTTATATTATATTTAGGTACTCAGTACACTTGCTCCAGCTGCTCCACTTACATCTATATACACATATCACTTCTATACTGTTATGTTGACTTTGTCCTCACTAGTCTACCATAACCTAACACTCTTATACTAATTCGATTTCATCTTTCAAAACCCCTCCTTTTACTATCACACTAGTCGCCAAACCTGCCAAATCCCTCTATAAATCCTCTCAAAACTCTCTTCAGATTCCGCCACACAGAATAACCAAATCAACCATGCATATAATTAAGGCTAAGTTTTTTATATTATGAATCCTACCACTTACATCTCCATTCTCCATCATTCTAACACCATTTCATCCCACCCCCACAACTCATATCTGAATTCTTTCATACCCCATCCATAATACAAATTGAATATATTCCCAAGGATGACATAACACAAACCTTGTCTCAACTGATATATCCTAATTAACCAATCACCATTAATCTATTTATATTCTTACATCAACGCTTTACACTATCGTCCCATTACATACTTTTGATCCATTTTACAGTAAGCCCTCCACCAACACCTATATCACTTAATTACCTGCCATAATTAAGCTACCTTAATTAACTCTATCTAATAGCTCCTGTTGCAAATCCATAAAATCAATCTCTAATTTATATATATTATTCTTGCTCTCGCCTATCATTTTCTTCAATCATTTGTTTCAATGTAAAAGATTTGTCCACAACATCCTCTACCACTTCCTATAAACGCATCACTTGTAGCTTTACACCAATCAGTTACCTTCAAGTTTCACTCGACGCCCACTCTTTCGAACCAAAATACTCAGCATATATCCTTCCTAAAACACTCAATAAAACTTATTCCCCTTCAATAATTTCTACATTCCCGCTTGTTGAAGGCCTTCCTGAAAAGAAGAAGGAGAACTTAATAACCTACGCTCTCCTCATTCCTGGAGAACTATACCCTCCATAAACGTCTTATTACATAACTTCCAAAATCCAATCAATCACACTCGCCCTCGGCTTTCCTTTGATTCATCATTTCACGAGTAATTCCATATATCACTGCAGATTTACCATTCTTCTAAATTCTCACTCTTACCACTATTACACTATTTATCCTCCTTTACTAATAACCTCAATCCCCAATTAATTACCATATTCTCTTCACATCATTAACCCGCAATAGCTACTCTATCCTCACAAACACCTATTCATTATGTAATATTTTTCGTGCTAAATTATTTTCGAAGTGTTTTTCCACAATCCCCTCACATCCATTATTCAATCAGTTACAAAAGCACCATTCTTATTCTTTATTATTCTAACAGCAGATTCCCCTATTCTCATTCTTAATCACTTTCGACTACTTTCGCGCTTCCCTCAAGAAGAGCTTCCTATTCCCTTGTTATGGTCCTCCATATCATTCATCACATTCCAAAACTGTCAATTATACCACTTGATCTTGCTATTATCTTATCCTACTAGTATGTCACATCAAGTTATAACGTATTTATCTATTTTTCCTACCTTTGGATCATAATTTCCCAAGCATTCTTCTTTTAGACCACTATCTCATTTCCTTTAGTTATTAGGAGTTCAATACTACCTTTTCAAATACACGTGACGCTCATCCCTTTTTTTTTAACCAACACTTTAACCGCGGTTGTTCCGTTCACCTTTATTCAATTCATCCCATTTAACGCTAGTTATACAACTATTAATCTATAACTTCACTTAACTATCAACCGTCAACAGTTACACTATACACTCACTTCTGTCAACTTAATCTAATTTACAACATTGCTTCCTTGCATCTTGCCAACCAGATTTGATTCCCGCTATGACAACATTGTTCACCATTTCAAAAACCGAGATTACTTAGCGAGAGCGTCTCTTAACATACTTATCCTATCTGTCCTTTGTCTATCTATATCTTCTCAACTCTTAATTTTATCCACTTTCAATAAGTAGATCACCTTCTACTCTCTTCCATACTGACAGGCCGCCCACTAATCTTAATTTTACATAGCATACATATGATTAACCTGATATAATCTCAAATTCCTAAACCCCTCACAAGATTTAACATCCAACACATACATTCAACATCTCCTTCTTCACCTACAACATATATAAATCCAATCACATACTTCTCACTTATCGATACTCACATCTCTACCTACACGAGAGCTCTAGTATACTTATGGATTATCTCTTTTAGTGTTGTAGAAAGAAATGATATTCTTACAACACAGTGACATCTCTCTTCGATCAAAAATCAATCACCTTCCTCACGCATTCTCTTGAACTCCGCCACCTCCTAAAACAACCTGTTAATATACCATCCCCTATGTTTTTGATCACAGCTTATCCAACTACATTCAGGTCCCCCATCATATCAAATCTCCGCAAAGACTTCTCTCTACACCAACATCCAGGACAGCATCCATTCTAGCATTTTAAATTCACGAGAAAGTGAAATCGACACCTCTCTGTATATCATACGTTTTCACTCATCAGATAGACATACGTCACAAGCAATAACACATATCTTTAAACTTTCAATACTTTAACAATTTAACCATTAAAAATTTTATATCTAAAATTTACCATTAACACATTAATATATATATAATAATACTTATATACAATTATAATATTATCTTATATAAACATTATATATATATTATATATATATATATTAAATATTTATATATATATATATATAATAGTACCATATATTACATATAAATTGTTCATACTAATATATATATATATCTCGGAAAATATATATATATATATATATATTAACGCTATGGTAATATCATCATCATCTTTTTTTCCCAAGATTGGGAGTAAGGTGGGGTGATTATCATGCATCGGAAAAGAAAGCAGTGGAAGAATATAATGACAAAGTCGAAAGAAGCACCAGCCTTATACAGCCTACAACCTCTGTAATATTAATTTAGTAAGAAACCCTCGTCCAATTCAAGAAAATCCACCCTAGAGCTTCACGGAACTTCGACGGAATCCTCCATTATGGTAAATCGCCAAAGATGTATGTGAATTACATATCCCTGGCCCAGGTGGTCCAACAACCATATCCACCCTTACAACACCTATAACCTACCCGCCATTCTCTCCTAATCATTCAACTTTCTTCTCGCCCTCCTGTCCAAAACTCACATTTCCCTCCTAAAAACATTCCTTTACTGAATATATATTATATTAATATATATATATATGATATATATATTACTATATTATATTATATATATATACTATATAATATTAATAATATATATTATATAATATATATATATATATATTAATATATTATATATATATATATATATTATTAATATATACTTATAATAATATATATATATAATATATAATATCATATATATGAGTTCAATCCTCACGCGTAGCAGTATGGAGTTTTATTACCTGGGTGGAGCAATGAATATAAAACGGTACTTACGAACATAGCGTTATTGTGCACTGGTTTGGGATAGCCACTCTATATAATAAGTTCGTATTTTCTGATGGTCCTCCCCCTTGCACTATAGGGGATAAAGCACGTTCAAAGATAGTTTATATATAATATATACAATATATATATATAATTATATATATATATTAAATATTTATTAATAATATATATATATATATTATTATTAACTATATATATATATATATATATATATATTATATATTATATATATATATATATTATATAATATTATATATATATATAATTTTAACACACCAGAAAGCAAAAAAGTAAAAACATGAAGCAAGTCGAAAAGAAAGCCCTCCCCCCCCCCCCCCCCCCCCCCTCCCCCTTCCCTTTTTGTTGAGAAGTTGCAGCCAGAAGTCGACCGACCACCAGAGTTAAAATCACACGAACTGCGGCGGACCCTCACGTGGTAAATCCTCGTCAATGTGGGGTTTCATCCCCTGGGCCAAAGTCCCCAACATCATCCTCTTAAAAACAAAACCCCGCCATTCACTCCTATTAGCACCGTGCTTCTTGCTTCTGCCAAACTCACATTCCTCTCCTTCAGGAATTCCTTTATACTGACTTCAATCCAATTTTTCTTTGGTCTCCCAACCGGTCAGTTCCCAGCACACTCACCCCTATACATCCGCTTAACAAACCAACTATCATCCATCCTTTTCATATGACCAAACCTCATTACACTCGTTTATTTTCTCATTACGCCTTTCTCACACAAACACACAGTCTTTAGAACATGGTCCTAATTTTATCAATTTTCACACCCAAAATGCCCCTAAGATTATCCATCTGCACCTCGTATTCCACACCGTAGTTTCACTATTACACATTAACACCAGCAACAACATACCCTCATGTAGAACCCTAGCACACTTTAGACTTGTCCCTTTATTCAATATATTACCACAAGATTGATATATTTGCTATCATGTTCATTAATCTCCCCATGTAGAACTCTAGACTTGGCTCCTCTCTTAGATATTCCAATTCTCATATCCGCCAAGGAGCTTAATTGTTATCCCTACGCCACTTTGGCATACCATTCATAACTTCTAACTGCTACTCACTGCCTCATCCGTTCCCTTTTCATCTAACCTAAATATTTTCCATCAGTCCAACACCCTCTCATAATTCTTTCAACACTCATCTATATACAAATTAAATAGTCATGGAGACATTACACATCCCTGCCTCATTCCACTTACATATTATACCATTCACACACCACTCCATCCATTTATTCTTACACAAGCTTCAGTATTTATACATATATATATTTTTGATTCATTTTTTTTTTCAGTGACGAGCTTACAGTTAAGGGTACTTCTTTTCAACTTACGTAAATATTTTCTACTACTTTTCTGTTTCCGTTGTATGTTGCTCACCTCATTATGATGCTCACCTCGCCTCCAATCTGGGGAAAGGAGGTAGATGATGATGATAGTGATTTGTATTCAATTCGAAGTGTAATATTTAACCGAACTTCTTTTTTCAGGTATTTCTGTCCGGCCTTTTTAGAATCGTTTCAGTTTTTTATCTTTGGAGCTTTGACCGCATTGTCTCTAATGCAAGGGACAGGAATGAAGCTGAAAAAATAGATGAAGTGAAAGCCAAATAAGATCTCTGGCACGCTGGAAACGTTGATATTATTTTTTGGTGAAAGGTTTTCTCCTTCTCAATTACTCGTTTTATGATCGTTACCGATTTTATAATTTACGTAGAATGCTTTGTTATACATTTACTCGATTTTAAAAATGTTGCAATTTTTATGCTTTAATTTAAAAATAAAAGTTTTCCTTAGCCTGAAGTGCTATTGTAAGCTATGCCAAGACATTTGGCTTTTTATTGTAGTGATTTTCTGTATAATTAAACCTTCCATCAAGGCTAGATTAACAAGTACGTGTTTAGGGCATCAAAGGAAGGGGGTACCAGCTTACAGCCAAGTAAGATCTTTGAAAGGCAAGAAACTTTGATATTATTTTTGGGTGAAAGGTATTCTTCTCAATTACTAGTTTTATAATTGTTACCTATTTTATAATTTACATAGAAATACTCTGTTATATATTTACTTTGATTATAAAAATCTGTTGCAATTTTTTATACTTTACTTTAGAAATAAAAATTTTTCTTATGTTTTTTTTTTTAGCCTTAAGTGCTACTGTAAGTTATGCAAAGACATTTGGCATTTTATTATAAAGATTTTCTGTATAATTAAACTTTCCATCAAGGCTCGATTGAATTAGCTTTTTTGTTTGAAAATTAAAATCTGGTTTGAATAGCGATTTAGCAGAGCTTCAGAAGTTTCACTTATATGTGCGCCATAAGTTTAGTGCAAAATAAACGATTGTATCTTTTTATTTATTAAATACACTTTTATCTTTACTCGAGCAATATTGAGTGCACCTTTCCAAATGTAGATATTGGCTTTCTTTCATTAGCAAGTAATTATATTATTGACGACTTAAGGATCGTAGAACAATTTTGACGATAATAATTCGGGAGGTTGAACCCCCTAACCCCCCTGTCTATTATCAGCCTTATAATATGTATATATATCATATATAATTATAAAATACTATATTATATTTATATATATTATATATATGATATAATATTATATATCATATAATAATAATATATATATATATATATATATATATATATATATATACCACTATATATTATATATATATATATAATATATATATATATATATCAATATATATATATATATATATATATATATATTAATATATATTATATTATATATCATATATATATATATAGTATAAGAGAGAGAGAAGAGAAGGAGACGAGAGAGAGAGAGAGAGAGAGAGCAGAGAGAGAGAGAGAGAGGAGGAGAGAGAGAGGAGAGAGAAGAGAGAGAGGAGAGAAGAGAGGAGAAGAAGGAGATAGAGAGACGAGAGAGAGAGAGAGGAGAAGGAGAGAGAGAAGAGAGAGAGGAGGAGAGAGAGACGAGAGAGAAGAGAGAGAGAGAGAGAAGAGAGAGAGAGAGAGAGAGAAGGAGAGGAGAGCGAGCAGAGAGAGAGAGAGAGAGAGAGAGAGAGACGAGAGAGAGAGAGAGAGAGAAGAGAGGAGAGAAAAGAGAGCAGAGAGAGAGAGAGAGGAATTAAAAATCATTTTTTTCAATCTAATCGTCATGGAAAATTTCGCTCTAAGTTGTCATAGGCAAAAATTTCATATCTGTTCCCCAGCTTCGTCGCCTCGTGCCCTGTTCACTATTAAAAAAAGCAATTTCATCATTCATATCTGTGCTAAAATGATGTTCGAATCTGTGTGGATAGAATATCCTATGTATATAAATATACAGATGGGCGGCATTTTAACGACCTCCACGGGCTAGAATCAAGATTAAGACATGGAATGGGCGTCGAAAAAATCGAAGACAGCTGCCAGAATAAAAAGACATAGGGTGATTTAATCATTTTCCCCTGCCATTCATGGGATTCTTGTCAATTATGCCAATAGTAGTTTTGTTATTTATATAGATTGCTGTACACTAACAAAGACAACTTTTCAGAGCCGTCAAAGAAGTGATTTCAAGAACATGCGGCAATTAACCATATTTAACTATTATGAAGTATGGGATGAGGTTCGCAGTTAAGGCGAATTTAAAATTAGTGACCCATTAATATATAATTAAGATTTCTCACTTCATGAGTTCTATAATAGGTATTGAAGGGTGGTAGGCTGGGTTTCTTCTTCTTTCGCTTTTCATTATCTGCTCTACTTTTCTTCTGAATGCTTCTGTCACGTCACCTTACTCTGGATGAAGGATATATATATATGAGAGATAATATATATATATACTCATATTATATATATATATATATATATACTATATATATAATATTATATATATATATATTATATTATAATTCATATATTTATATAATTATATATTTAGATTGTAACTGGATATAATACAAGAGCAAGAGACGTACTCCTTCTAGCAATGCATTTTCAAATTCAACTTTAATAAATAGAATAATAAAAAAAACATGATCGACTCCCCGTACTGCACTATTACCAGCGAATGCATTCCATTACAACCAATAACTTAGTGATTTATTTCAAACATTTTGTTGGTTTCAATGTATATTTTATTTTATATTAAATTAGGATCTTTGCAATAAATAAATGCAATAATAATATTAATAAACGTTATGTTTATGTTTTATATTCAAAAATAATTCCATTTCTCCTTTTCTGAAAGTATTCAACCTAAGTCTTAGCGCTATAGCTTTCTAAATTCTAACATGATTACATTACAAGAAGATTCTTTTAACTAGCTTGTATATAAGAATAAAATATTGAAGGACCCTCATTAAAAATTCACCTGAAAGACAAAATAAAAACGTTTATCAACATGAATAATATAGATTAACTCCCTTTAAGCGATAAAGATAGATTATCATTCAATACTCAAATTCACGAAATCTCTCAATATGTGACAAAAACATAAGCTTTCACCTATATCTGGGAAAACCTGTTCTTTTTGGGTGTTTACCATTAGGGGGGGGTGTAGACGGAACTAAATTTTTAAAAAGTTCTGTTCTGTTCGGATAACAGGAAAATTTAGGCCCGGAATCCCAAAAAAAAATCCGGCCGGAACCGGAAATTTCTAATGAACTTTCCTTTAACTATCAAGAAATGTAAAAATAAATTCTGTTTTTATTAACGTTTCAAATCTAAAATTATATATACTATACTATATATATATATATATATATATTTATATATAATTAATTATATATATTTATATAATATGAATAATATATATAATTATATATATAATATTATTATGATAGTACACAGTCTAGAATGTGTGTCGCATTACTAAAATTTTACTGATCATTTTGAAAAATTATCATCAAAAGAAATATCAAGTTTGGTTAGGTTAAGTTAAGTGATTTAGGATTACAATGATGGATTTAAGATAAATACATTTGGACTTTTTTTAATAGAGACAGTATCAATTTTGTCATGATGTGTTACCGCTCGATAAGAAATGTTCCCAGTTTCTTTAAGCATGAACTTTTTGTGTATTAAATTACTTCGATTTCATTTAAAAGGTTTACTTTTCTTACAAACAATTTGAATAATCAAATGTAGCCCGACCGGAGGTCGCATGGGGCAGGTCGTGGGTTGACAATCTAGTTCGCGATCCTAGGTAGAAAATTACTAGAGAAAGTTCCCACTCCTTGAATAGGGCTTATGCCCCGTGGGTGTGAACTTTTTTTTAAAAAAAAGAAAGAAAAAAAAGAAATCACAACTACTGCAGCACAGTGTTTTGATAAACGAAATAAAAAAAAAATGCAATTTGGTTTCTATACAAATTAATTTGATCAACTTTGTCTGGAGTTTATGATTGGGAAGAATCTAGATTTAAAAGCTAAATTTTATTGAATGAACATTCATCCAAACTATGGACCCTACCATGCACATCCTTGTTTGTTTAACGATTTTTCCCCTAAAAGTTGCTATTAAATTTCGCAAGCACGGGAAATTGCAACTATTACAGAATTAAGGAAATTCCTTAAGTCTGGATTGCATGCATTTTTTCTTTTTTCCCCTTTCTTTCCTGCTTGTCCTCCTCTTTCTTTCTTTTTTGCCCCGATCCTTCCCTCGATTTGCGCATAAGTTTTGACATAACGACGGCAAGCTCAGCATTTCTTCACCGGCTTTGTAGCCAAATGCAACCAAAAACAACAGCTTAAAATGTGTTCAAGCCATCAAACATTATTTTTTTGATTCAGTATTTTTCAAAAACGATTAGTTAATTTTTGAACTGGCAAGACACGCCAGTTTAGATTTATATAATAATATATAATATAATATATAATATTATATTATATATTATATATATATATACGTATATCATTATATTTCATATATATATATATATATATATATATATATATAATATTATTATATATTATATATACTAATTATATATATATATTTGATAAAGATTTATTCAGTTAAATTGATTATTTTTCTTTTTGATTCGTATATTTTCAAAACGATTAGTATAATTTTTGTAGTGCGGCACACCGGCACACATTCTAGACTTTTACTATATATATATCATATATAATTATATATATATTATATATATAATATATTAATATATTATATAATAATAAATATATATATATATTATTATATATATTATTATATCATCTATATATAATACTTATATATATTATATATATTAGTATATATATTTTTGATAAAGATTTATTCATTAATTGAATTGCAAGATTTGGTCATGAATATAACCCTCACAAATTGTTTTAAAAATGCCTATTCGTAAAAGATTTTTTATTATAAATGTTGGATTAAAAAATTTATAAGAGTGTTAAATTGCCACAGAAATAACAAAAGAGTAGTACAAAAAAAAAAACACCAAACATTTAAAATGCCATTTATTAAGCATAGAAACTCACCGGAAGAGATATTTTGGAAATCAAAGTTTGATAATAAAAGGGAGTAGTCCTTATTTCCTAGACACAGGAGACACACCCCAACATATAGCGAAAAGATCAAGCCGTGAAAAATTTGTGGCCATATTATATCTCAAATCACAGCGCAATTCATCAGAAATATAAATTTTAATGCAATGAGTAATAAGCCTTCATGAATCACCTGAAGAGCTGATATCAGTAAAATTAGCCCATCTTCAACAAACAAATTTTGTAGAGATGTTAGAATTATAAGTTATTGAGCAGCAGTTTGCGAGGTTTTAGGCCGATCGATATATTTACTAAACAGATATACTGGAAGGACAGCTAAATGATTCAACGATTCGTTTATTTCTTTAACGCCTCACTGGTTTAACCTGCAAGTTGTTTGGAAAAATTGGATTGTGTGCGTTCCATCAATATATACTTATCATTTCCTATATTTGAGGTATTTGAGTAAAACCCTATTTAAAAAAAATATACGTAGGTATGTATAGATATTAACAATAGAACATTAGATATAAGAAGTAAGAAGGCCCACAGGGCTATCGAGACTATCCAGTCAAGCTCATGAACCAATCAAACACAAACATGCATGAATAATGCAATGAATGGGGACTTGGCCCGAGTTTTTGGTGAACCAAGAAAAAAGATTGGGTGTGAATAACGGCCAATCAGCTGCCTGGACGCAAAGACATAAACCAATAAAGATGCTTAGGTACTACAATACTATAATGAATGTCATTTACAAGAGCAAGGAAGTTAAGTAAACTGCACAACAGCTATGTTAGCCAGTACTAAGGTACTGTGCACGCCCGGCCCTCCTTCAAGAATAATTAGAAAAAAAAAACAGTAGGAAGCCAGATGGCCCTTCGAGACTGTCCAGTCAGACCAATAGAAAACCAATCACCAAACATGTCATGCAAATCCACAAAGGCACCCTAGGCGCTTGTCAATAACTTACTAGTAAACAACAAGTTTAATAAGGGGAGGATTCATATTCTTAAGATTTTGGGACCCATACCCACTAAATGGACGACATCAATTTCGAATATAGGTCGATTTTGACCCCCTATAAATAAAAAACACAAACTGTAGGTTTTTTTTTTTTTGCACAAAACGTTGTTTTTCCGTGTCTGTGATCCATATTTAAAAGAATTTCCATTTTTTCTTTCAATAACCATATGTTTTTGACATTCTTTGTATCAATTCCCAGAATTTTTTTCCGAAATGATCTTCAAAATTGAAATATGCCAATGAATGTTCATTACCCTACAAAAGTCACCGTAGAATTTTTTTTTCGATTTTTTTTTTGAGTTTTTGTGGCACTTTGTCCAGTTTTCAAACCCACTTTTTTTTAATTTTTGAATGAAACATTGTGAATAATGTTTCTTTTTCCTGTTCGTGCGGAGTGAATGAAATTTTCAGGGCATATGTAGTCGGGGGGAGAGGCCACACTTCTTTTTAGTACACTTAGATACCTATCTCATTCTTAATAATGGTTAGACAAATCTCTTGGGGTTTGAACAAATCTTTATAAAAAAAAATTTGGGGAAATTTTAAAAAAATTTGGTTTCATTTGAGTATACATAAAATATCTAAGTAAAAAAGGGTGTATCTTCGCCCAGAGACCTATACAACCACTGAAAAAATTGATGTTGTTATGGTAGGTAAAAAAAGAAAAAATCTCATATTCACTTTTTCAAAAATTTAATCTTATCCAAAAAGTGAAAGTAATTGAGATAAAAGTGAGCATTAAAACTCCAAAAAAATTGAAAAAATTCCTATGTGACCTTTTGTCCCACGGGTAGGACGCAATTATCATATTTCCAAGTTTAAGTCATGTTGGAAAAACTTTGGAATTATACGAGAATGTCAAAACTGGTTTTGAAACACACCCCTGACTTCCTGAAAATTTTCTAAATTATGAATACAGAAACACCCAAAAAACAACGGAGAAAACAAGCGTTTTGAGGCCAAAGAAAAACCCTACAGTTTGGTGTTTATATCGGGTAAAAATTGGCTGATAATTCCGATTTGATGTCCATTTTTAGGTGGGGCTAAGAATGGGGTCCCAAAATCTAAAATATTGGATCCTCCCCTTATTAATTAATTAATTAACCCTTTGCTCCCATGTGGATTTAAATCTACATAACTTGATTTGAATTTTCGAAGAACCCTTATTCCCCTGGTGCATAAGGACGATTTTTGCATGAAATGACTCGAGAAAAATCAGACAAAAACGCGAATAATACTTTAAATGTAAAAACAAGCTGTCAATAGGCTTTCTGGCCTTGATGAAAGAAGGATGTGTGTTCATTTTTTCGTCTGATGAGCCAGTTCTTTTGGTATTTTTCATAGGTTTTCGTTTTCCGTCCTACCTCTTCCTTGTATTTAATGCTAAGATTTTTTTTTCAAAAAGCATATATTTGGACTTAATATGTCATAAATAAAAAAATGTTTTACAACGATATTAAATATTAGTTATTTCTTTTAACTTGTTTTGGGCACGAAAGGGTTAAGCATACTCATGCAAATGAGCATGTGTGAATGAATGCTACAGGCTACTATTTTCTTAAAAGATGGGAATGGCTTATGTAAAATAAATCCTTCCAACATAATTTTTCCAAGTAGATGTAGTAATTCCGGTTTGAACCCCGAAGATCGAAAAAAAAAAAATTAAATTCAAGAACAGCTTCCGGTAGACCTCCAGTTTACATTCCCACCTACAAAGCAATTGCTAGTTCAACTGAATTGAGGGAGGGCTGATAGATATATTGTTTGCAGCACTGTAATAATGGAGAACTTGGCCTTTTTCCCTGCACCAATGAAATGGATTCCTCTTATCTGTAGGCAGCACTCACATTTCCGTCAGTCTCCATCTCTCTTCACCAGATGCAAACTTTGATTTATCTTTGCTCCTTGATGACTGTGCTCTTGCAGTTTTTATCGATGAGGTTCCGCTTGGTGTGAATTCCTTTGCAGGTGAATGAATTGTCATGCATTCTCTGTCTTGCCATGAACGTATCAAAGTCAAACATTCCTAATCCTATCTCTTCTCTTCAGAGGTTTATTTTTGCTGAAAAGCCCCATCGTACTAAATCAGTGCTGGTTGCCCAGGTTGATAACGCGCTTCCACTTCTGTTGAATGGAAAATAGAACGACACTTACCAGTCAATAAGCAAGAGAAAGAGAGAGGCAAGATTAATTTAGCAAGGAATAGTAATTAGGACCCGACGAAGTTTTTTTTTAGCTTTTATAAATTTTAAAAGTAAGAATAGGAAAATAGGTCCAATTTAAAATTGATGAAACTTTAGTAAGTTCAGATAAGGAGTTGTCAACATTTTCAATGCTTCTTTTGCTTCAGTGTTTACTGAGGAAAAGTTGAATAATAGTTTAGAGAACTATGTTTCTCTGTATGCATGAAAAAAAATAATTTAACAGAACAATAGAGTAAAGAAATGAGAACTTTACTAGACCTATATTGATACCAGTGCCTGCAGGCCCTGATGGTATAAACATATGGTAGAATTTTGAAAGAGGGTAGTACACCATGAATAGGAATGTTTTTGATTTTTAAAGGCAATCTATAACATTTGGTGAGGTAACAGATTGACTGGAAACGGCATATTGTTGTGGCCTGATTTATTGAAGATAAGAGGTATGTAGGAAGATTTGGGAAAGACTATTAAGCAAAACGGCATATGGTTGAGCATTTTAGAAATGGTAGTAAGGGAAGATGTGGGCGAAACTACTAATAGGCCAGTTAGCTTAAAACATCTCTGGTTGTATAAGGTTCTGGAAAAGTTATGGAAAGGTCATTATGGAGAAATATTCTAGAAGATAACAGGTAATTGTGTATGACTTCCAGCACGCGTTTCAGAGAGAAGGGTGGATCATGTCAGACACTTTAGAAAATTTATTGGATTTCACCCATTACTGACTGAATGCAGCGATTGCCCGGGAGATCCAGTTGATTTATATCTTTAAAGCTTTAGCAAAGCTTTGATAGGTTCCCACATGATGCTGTTGTTTTCGAGGCACAATAGCTTCAATCGGAGTGGTACATGGTGGATTAAAGAGTGGTTGTGGAATAGAAAAGTGTTACAAACTAATGCGCATAAGTCATCATGCGGGAGAAATAGTGAGCGGTGGTGGTCCCACAGGGTTTTGAGTGCTGGGGCGGCACTATTGTTCCATATAATAAATGATTTAGCCAGGGCTTAAATGCAAGGTTTTACTACCAGCTTTGCGCATGTACAAGTGCCACTAGTTTATGGATTGTGAGAAAATGTTAAAGATTCAAAATGATCTTGAATAAACTTCTTGGGTGGCAGATAAGTGGCAAATGAATTTAAATTAAAAAAGTGTAAGGTTGTTCACCTAGGTTTCTTTTTCTCAAATAAAAGTTTTACCTACAATATGAATGGGGATTGGCGAGTCTGTGGACCATGGAAAAGATTTAGGTGTGATTATAAACAGCAATTTGATCTGAAAGTAGCAATCAGTGTTTGGAAGCAAGGAATAAAGCTAATAAGAATCTGGGCATAATAAAATCGCATGTTGCTTACAAGAGCAAGGAAGTAATACGTAAACTGTATAATAGCTATGTAAGGCCATATAGAGTATTTTTTGTGCACAAGTTTGGGCCCACTTATTTTAAAGAAAGACTTAGATATGAGGAGAGCGGCTGAAAGAGTTTTAGGAATCGTTTCTGTGAAAAGGGGCGATTCTCCGAGGGGACATGAAAAACAAGTTAAACAAACAATTTTTTAAACACTCTAATTGATATACGCGACCAATAATTCTTCATAGTAGAGCACTGGACCGGGGAGACCAGGGGGACTAACAAAGATCTACGAAGAACATGCCATTTGATAAGAAAGCATGCTTCAGCATAGGGCTTGTTATTTTTGGAAATTGGTTTGCCGGAAGTTGTTGAGGTGACTTGAATGGCACATTTAGAAAGGGTTGGATAGGTATAGGGATGGTTTGGGTATCATATTAATTTAGACAACGAAGCCTAAAAAATTGGCTGTTTTTTAGTTACAAGTGTTTTAATGGTTAATAACTGCATGTATTGACCGATAATTAGTTATTAAGGATGTGGCATGTTTGGGTCCTAAATATCAATTGTTTGTTTTTTTACTAAGCCAAATTGGTTGAATTTTATTTTTTAAAACATGAATTTGACAAGCCTAGGGTGCTTTGTGAATTTGCATGAGAGCATGTTTGGTTAGTGGGGTTTGACGGGAACACGTCTCGTAGGTCCATGTGGCTCTTCCGTCCCTATTTTTCTTATGTTCTTTATGAATCTTTTTTTTTTTTGGTTAGCAGCAAGCTCCCAGTCATGCTATTTAAATTTATGCGATTTTAGGAAGAAGTTGTTTCACAGGTCGAAGACCACCGCATGTTTTGTGGGGGTTTTTTCAGCCTAGCTTAAGGAAATTAATTATTAAAACATTTTAATTAATGAACAAATATTTGTGGTTGTAATGCCATTAATATTATTCTTCCACCAAACAGTAACAGAAGTATAAAGGCGTATCCCTCCATAGGCTCACTCCCAATACCAAAAGAAAAATGGCTGATCCGATACTATCGGTACTCCGAATATATATATATATACTATATATATAATAATTTATATATATATATATATATATATTATATATTATATAATATAATATATATATTATTGGAAAAAATGTAAACTATTAAGCTAGCAATAACAAGACTTGAATGATTCTTTTTGTTCTCTTAGAATTTTAAAGAAATTACTAAAGTAGATTTCCTTTGGAAAATGATTTAAAATGGTTTTAAAAAGCACTGCTATAAATATAATATCCCAAAGATGCAATTCAATGGCTACACTAGGAATGCAGTACCAGTATATTGTGCAAAAAATTAAAATACTTGAAGGGTGGAAATTCTTTTTACCATTAACCCTAATCCAATATTCCAAAATAGAAAGATTACTTATAGAGAAACATTTCAACAAAATTGCTGTCAAAAGAGAAATATTTATAATAATATATAATTATTATAATATTACTATTATATTATATATAGATATATATATATATATATTATATATAATATATATATATATAATTATAATATATTATAATAATATATATAATATAATTATAATATATATATATAATTTATATATATATATAATAATATTTATATATTTAAATATAGATTATATATATATATATATATATATATATATATAAGGATAGTTAAACCATCTAGGCTAGGTCTACTTTTACAGAAACGTAGATCCATCTAGGCATCGATGATCCATATAAAGTTAAGTCTTAGTCTAGGTCCCTCTAGTTCAGGTTATGATAAGATCTGTTAAGTTATACAGACAGATTACTAAATATCATTTATATTATATAATATATATATATATAATATATATTTTATATTATATATATATATATATTATAATATATAATATATATTATATTATAATATATATACTACTTAAACAAAACATTTACCAATAGACTTTAACTGCCGGGTCCTAACCAGACATAACCTATATGGAATCATTGGAGCTGCACGACCTATACCTACCTAGATACTAGATAGATTACATTGCCATGAAAGTTTGACTACCAAAAAAGATTTGTTTTAACATGTCCCATCAGATGATATATATTATATATATATAATTATATATATATATATATATAAATAATATATATATATTATATATTATATATATTATATATATTTATATATATATATATTTAATAATATATTTATATTATTACACTAAAGAAAATCTCTGCCTCTTTCTAAAATCATCCTTTTATTTTATTACAGAATAACCTCTAATTCTTTTTGCCTGAATTTCTGTATTCTATCCACGGCAATAGTGAAATAGTAAATCAATCATTTTAAGATGTTCAGATAACGTAAGCAATAGATTGCGAGTATAATTGACAACGTCTTCATCATTACCCATTGGAGAGGGTCTCTTATCTCAGCTGAACTGGGGGCTCGGGAATGCCTCACTGTTTTTCAGATTTATCTTCCATGAACGACGTTATTTTATTTGGTTCCATATAAATGTGCATAATGATGTAATAATGTTTTAAATAGTGATAGGATGATGCTAATAAATGTAATATAATAATATAGTGATGAGATAGTGTTATATGATAATATGGTAATACATGAACTATCAATAGTGTTAATGTAATAATAGTCAATGATAATGATCAGTGGGCAGTATAGTAATGATGTTTAGATTGATTAATGAATGATAGGATGAATAAAGAAACTGGTATAATGATAATATAATAATAATAGCTGTGAATAAATACATAATAGTGATGTAATAGTGGCGTATTCAATGTTAATGAAGTAATATTAATATATATAATATATATTATATTATATATATATATTATATTATATATATATTATATATTATTATATATATTATATTAATATTATTAAATTTTTTTTTATGTATTCAATAAAAAGATATGAAGTTTTTTTAGTTCGTGGTTAGAGCACTCGCGAACCAAAGCAAGGGGTCCCAGGTTTGCAACTGGTCGGGTGGGAGAGAATGTGAGCTGATTCTCTCCTTGGGCTTGGTCTCTGTCTGCTTGACGTTAAATTGAGTATCAAACTACTCCTCCTTGATTTGGGGGGCTGCCGTTGAGTGACGGTGTTTTCTCTGTATAAAAAAAAAAAAAAAAAAAAAAAAAAAAAAATGATTAAAATGTTGATAGTCTGTAAAACTTTATAATTTTTATTAATTTTTTTTATAGTTATCTTCTCTTGAGCCCGAGTTGCTCCTCTACTTTAACACTTGTTATATGACACTTTCTACGAAAGGCTACACCTTTGTACATGGCCTAGAAATAAATCAGGGGTAGGTCAGGTCACGCCAATAATTATCTAATTTTTTAATTGAAAATAATTATATCTTCTATTAAACTGTAAAAATTTATATTTTTTGCATTTCATATTTTAATTAGGCGTAGGACGCTAATTTTTCTAGGTCAACCGGTTTGGGACTGTTTTCAACCGGTTTAGGATCGTTTTCGTCTGGCTTGGAAGTGCTGCGTAGATCAAGTTAGGACTGTCTACCAAGACAAGTTTAGAATTATATGAATTCCTTTCAACGATAATAGGACGTATTGCACCAGACTATGGTTATAAAAACTTATTAATTAAAAATACGAAACCACTCAAAGCAAGTAAATTGTGATTTTATACTCTTGTGCCGACGCGAACAAAAAACAATAATTGGTGCTTTTATTTTACTACTTAAGTACTATATAACTATAAAATGTAGTGTTCTGAACGTGCGAGTGTGCTAAAGAAACAGTACTAAATCTCAAACTTTTACAAGACTAAAGAATGTATTATAATTAATCGTGCTTGAAAACTTTTATTTATGACTTATTACTATAACAAAGAAAAAGTACAGTACTGAAATAAATAACAAGAAACTATTATTAATTATTAAATTGTTGTTCTCGTTTAAAAACCGTGAAATTTTTTTTAGTGTCATTTTTGTTAATTGTTATACTGTTTTTGTTTTAATTATAATTATCATGAAGGGGAATTTGATGGGGATAGTTTTGGAGTGAGTGTCAGTGCACTGGGGTAATCGTTATTGGGGATAGTTTATTTATCTCTATTTCTAGTGTTGGATGAAAGGATGTAGATTTATATGAGTATATGGGGATATATTACATATTAAAATTTATAAAAAATAATTACCATACTTTTTAATACCTAGTTTAAATTCGACGAAAAATAAACATCTGTTATTTATTTAAAGCAAAGTTTTTTTTATTAAGGTAAATTTTTTTTATTGCACAGTGCACATTTTTTCCATTGCTTTTGTTTTGCTTTCATTAATTCCTTTTATATAGTTTTAATTGCATGTAACT